>VZTR01012705.1:122508-133315 GCA_013400775.1 Chaetops frenatus
GGAAGGGGGAGCCGGCCGCAGCCCTGGCATGGCCCCCAGGCCCTGAGGCCCAGAGTGGCCGGCCGGGCACGCGGTGTTCCCTTCCCTGCGAATGGAAGTCAAAAAGAACTTCTAACTTCCTGCTCTTAACAATGTAAGCTTCGCAAAGACGCCCCCAATGCTCAAGTAGCCACACGAAGTGCCCATCTCAAAACCAGCCAATCTGTGGGCTCTCCACCCCAGCCGGAAACCATGCCCCGGCGGAAGTAGAAAAACAAACCCCCCCCCAGGAAGGAGAAAAAAGTTGTTGTCCTTTAAACCACAACATTCCCACTTCAAAAGCTATGCTGCTACAGGAATGGGGTCATACAATAATTCAGGCTGAAAGGGACCTCAGAAGGTCTGTAAGCCAAAATCTATTTCAAAGTAGGGTCAGGCATGAAGTGAGGCCAAGTTCCTCAGGGCTTTACACAGCTGGTTCTTGAAAATCTATGAGAGACTATATTCTCCTTGGGCAACCTGATCCATTCTGGTCAGTTTGTCTTCCTCTAGCTTCTCCTTGCATCCAGCCTTATATCCAGGTTCAGTGTCTGATTCTGTCTCCTTTCCTCCCACCACACATTGCTGTGAAAAGCCTGGCCCATGATCTCAGTACCCTCCCTGCCAGTATCAGCAGGCTGCTCTTTGCTCTCCTTCCAAAGCTATGCTGAAAGTCCAGCTCCACCAGCCTCCCCATCTGGAGCCCGTGCTCCAGTCCTGACCATTGTGGTGGTTCTCCACTGAACTCACAGGAATTTCTCAAGGTGACAAATCTGAGCACAGAATCCAAATGTGGTCTAAGAAGTACTGGGAAGAGGGGATAATCACCACCTACTAATCACCCGCTCACTTCGCTCCTATTAATACATCTCACAGTGATGTATTAAAACCAACTCCCCTAGCTGATTTTCAACAGATCTGCTGCCAAAACCAGTCAGTCCCAAACCTTGCATCACAGCCAAGATTTATTCCCGTGCACTGGATTTCCCATGGGTTTTTATTCAATTTCATGAGGTGGTCCCATTTCCCCAAGGATCCTAGGTGTCTCTGTATGACAGCGTGCACAGACATGTTCTGTCATCTGGGAATTTCATAAGCGAGCACTCTGCCATCTCCTCCAGGTCACTGACAAAGGCATTAAACACAGCACATCCCAGGACAGATGCCAGACAGTCACTACCGACCTTGAGGCAGAGTATCCCTTGAACCACTGCTTTCGCTCTCTCAGTCCACTCATCCAACCACTGTTTCTACTCCTCTGGTTGACTGATACCTCCTAAGCCAAGAACTGGGCTATCTACAGGTGTAAGAGAAAAAAAACAAACAAACAAACAAACAAACAAACCCCCATGTTTTGGTATCAGCAGCAAGAATATTCATTCCCTGTCTCATCCAATTCAAATATGGCCTGGATTGAGACACTTTATGGATTATCACCTGGACCAGCCCAGGGTGGAGTCTAGCTTGCAACTTCTTTCCATCCCAGGAATCACATCTTCATCTCCTAGCTCCATCCACTATTGCATATTTCAATCTCTGACTGGCAAAATAATTTTCATCAGTACCTGTTTTGTATCTCTAACTGCCTTGACCTCTTGATCCACTTCAGCAGGAAATCAATCCAACCCTGCATCCTGACTGGGCAAACTGGGCAAAGGGCTCCCTTGGACACAAGCTCACAAAGTTGAGAGAATTAAGTGATATCCCATTGCCAGAATCTAGACCCATCTTCTTTCAGAAACATGAATTTATACTGCTTCCTTTCAGCAGAGAAATTGTTGTGTGACTTGATCACCATGACCGTCCATGCAGTTTTCAATAAAGTTACTCCTCTTTGCAGAGGACTGAAATACTTCTGGTTTTTTATTTATAGAGATTTTTTCTCAACAAGTCACCCAAACACCACCAATATCAATTCACTGCATTACTTTAAAAGGCCATATGAATTCTCGGGGTTTTTTTTCCTGTGATATTCTCATAAGGTTTGAAAAGTATATTTACTCCCTTACTCCATTCCATTATTTTTCATTTATGAGTTTTCCTCTTGCAGAGCTCTGGCTCTCAGCCACAGCAGATCTATGCAAACAGGTACCTGTTCCAGTGATGGGGGGATAAACCTTTGTTCTTGGGGGCTGTTTTTAATCACTGCTGTTCATCAAAGCCTTGTGGGCCTGTGAACATACAGAAAAGAGCAGAATGCACCTGCTGATGACAAAGCAGGCAGAACTTCAGGAGGTTTAGTCAGTCTTTTTTTTAAGATAAACTTGTTTTTCCTTATTTGTATCTGTGTCATTAGACAGGACTAACACAAAGAAACTGTAACAGCAGAAAGGAACATGGCAGAAACATCAAAAGAAACAGACAGGTCTAGCAGATACAAAAATCCCAAATAGATAACAGGGTATGTGTTGATTATTTTCTTTTTTTTTTTTTTTTTAGCACATGACACTTTCCTTCTCAGGAGTTTTCCATGGCTACTGCCAAAGTTTTATTGAACTCAGATGCTGTCTGTTGGGTAGAGCAACAGTGAACTCCACTCTCGCATGAGGACTCGAACTTTTCCCTAGTTTGGTAGCTCTCCCCTTCATAGTCACTATTTCCACAGCAGTCTACACCGTATGAAGAAAAGTAAGAACCATGGTTCAAATAAGAAAAACTATATACTATGTCTAAGTCTTGAAATCTTGTTTTCAGATCTTCTTCAGCACATTAAAAATGTAAATGTGTAAGAGGAAAAATAAAGAGGCACAACTCAACAGGCACTGGAGTCCTTAAAAATAAACATTGCCACAGCTGTGCACAGATGCCAAGACCATGGAACACCTGTGTTTTTCAGCACATACTCCCAATCTGACCTCTCTTACATGACTAAGCTGTTGCATTTCAGTTCCTGCTCGGTAGAAAATCAAAACATCAGATGTTTCAGAAGACTAGCAGTAGAAATGGCAGAAAGGAAGCAAATACACACATCTGTTACTTTAATAACAACGGTTCCTACATGGTTGTATTTCCCTCTGGCACATGAGACAGGAGAGTTCCCCTTGCCATACACAAAGCTGCCATGTTCTAGATTCTCACTCTTCTCATATTCAGCATTTCATCAGCACCTCTCAGCTGCAGCAATGTATTGGCAGTAGATACCAAAAGCTCACCCACTGTGCATACACTAATGCTTTCGTCAAGTGAGTTGGCCTGCACTCCCATGAAAATGTTACACCACTTCTAGTGCAGTTGGTAGATCAGCAGTAGTTGGCTACTGCCAAGCACTGGAGAATGTTCTCAAGAAAACCCACCGCACTGTGTCATATCAGTGGGCCAGATGGCCCTCATGAACTATCATGATGCAATTTGTGTGGTGAAATTGAAACCCAGACCTGCAAGAACACGGATGAGGCTGCACGCAGGTGCACAGGGCATAACCAGAATACAGCAGATCTTCAAGCAGTTCCAGAGGTCACCTGAGTCCTGGCAGAACCCATTCTGACCACTCACCTCCTAGAAGTAGTTCCCAGAAGGCCTGCACAGACTACTATCCTGCTGTACAGTCACTGGCTAGAAATAGCAGAACACCTGGACAGAATGCCTGCAGGGGAACTGAACAGCTTAAGATGTCCAAAGGTCTGAATTTATGTGGTTAAAAAAAACCCCAAAACAACAAAACATCGAAATGCCTTTTGATATCAAGACCATGACAGAAAAATTACACATATAAGCAAAAGGCTCACATGAGAAAGATTTAAAGATTTGAAGTAATTTCCTGGTAGATATGAAACTCCCATTCCTTTTGAAATTAACAAAACAGAGGGATGGAAAAACGTGGCTGAAAGACTACAGAAAAGGATGTGAGGTTCAGTACCTCCCCACGTCTAGCAGAAGTAATGGCTATCAGGAACATCACACTTCATTAATAGGAACATGGAATCCAGAGATTCATACACGGGATCCACCGAGAGAAGCCTTCCAGTTGTCTCAGCCATTCACCCCAGAAATTTCAACTGAGGAACACTTGGGCTATTTTTTGCCTTTATAACAAAATGGGACAACAAAGCTACTTTAGCAACTATTTAGAAGTCCTCATTAGTCTTGGATTTAAATACAATGGTGGGTCGTAAGCAGGGACAGCTACAGTACTAAGGACTTATTTTTCTTGCATAAACAAAAAACAACACAAAATCAAACAAATCAAACAATGTTCCAAATTCAACATCAAATAGTAGCGCAGAAACTAAGATGACAAAGCCACAAGTTTTGAACAGTAATGAATTAAGTATGGATTTAAAGTGTTCTTATGTTACATCAAATAAAAGTAAATATGATAGCACTAAATGACAGCAATTCTGTGTCATGGCCATCTCTCACTTCCATATTTTGTTTTTTGTTTAAATGCAGAAGTTGAAAACAGGCAATAGATGCTGACAACATAAAAGTAACAGTTATACAAAGATAAACAATAAAAGTAACAGAACAGCTTCAGATGAAAACAAAATTAGTTTTTAGATCCTTACAGAGATTAAATGGAGAATTAGTGTAATATCCCATAGCCTGCTGTCACACATTTGTCAGGATAGCCCCCACCCCAAGTACATAATAATTGTTGATAAAATTATATACATTTCATGAGTAATTTTTCCAGTCCTTTCCTTGACTACAATACATGGTTTAGCAAAACTTGATCTTCCCTTCTGCAGTAGTCTTCATTTTCTTTCACATTCGTACCAAAGAGTTGTTTCTCCCCTAATACCAGGAGCAAGAAAGTGAATGGAAACTTCTGCCTAAGTCTCTCCATATTATTCTTCCTTTTGACTTACAAAACAAAGTGTATTTGGGAACACATAGCTGGCTACTTATGTTTCAGTGGAGTCCTTACTTGCCTTTCACTGGATAACACAGGCCAGATATTGGAAGACATCTTCCTAATTTCGGAGAAGTACTAGAACCTATAATCTTGGAAGGAGCTTGGTTCACTAGGTGATGGAAAATGAGGTATCAAAATGTAGTAGCAATTCAACTACTCTTGTGAATTACCAAACCTGTCCACACTGTTTTCAATACACCCTGCAGTCCAAGGATTGCTTTTGCTTTACAACTCAATGGCTGTGAAACAAGCAGCACAACAGCTAAATTTAGAAACACAGATTATCTCAAGTTGGAAAGAAATCATCAGGATCATCAGGTCCAACTCTCTGCCCTTCACAGGACTACTTAAAAATAAATTTAATGACCGAGAGTGTCGTCCAGGCGCTCCTGAACTCTGTCGAGTTTGTTGCTGTGACTGCTTCCCTGAGGGGGCCGTTCAGTGCCTAGGCACCCTCTCAGCCAAGAGCCCAGGTTGCAAACAGAAAGATTCAGAAACCTGGCTGGGTGGAGCCCACTGAAAGGAATGAAAAACAGTAATGACTGGCCACAGGACTCACACTGTCCTGTAGAAGAGGGAGAATGTGAAGGAAGGGGAAAATCATCCCAGGCTGCTAAGAAAGTGTACTGAAATTAGTAAGGAAACCAGATAATCAGGGTTTCACAAAATACTGCTAAGAAAAGAGGTCACGTGGAAAGACTTAATAAGAGGCACTGTAGGAAACATCATTCCAATGGTTTAAATGCTGCTATCTGCAATGTGGACCTCTGCAGGCTGCTGCTATTAGGCAGCTTTGAAAGCTCTTGTTTCCCAGTGGCTTATACCTTGACATCTTTTGCCTCAATTTTAGTGTAGTATATAAATGAATGCTGCCCTACTTCCTACCTATGGATGTTAGAATCCTCTTTTGCCAAACTGTCCCAAGTTCCTTACTAATGACATTTTCTCTCAGCAGTAGCCATTGCCCTCTTGCCACAAACACTCAAGAAATTAGTCTCAATTCTATGCATGTTCTTACACATTTTCCTCCAAATCAGAGAAAGCAACATATCCTCAGTTCTCCTCTCTTAAATAAATAATAATGAATAATATCATAAATAATAAATAATATCATCATCACCAACTCAGTTTTCCCCATCTCAGCTTTCATCTTGAGTAGAACGCTCCTATCACAGGTCATCTGGTATCAAGAAACTGCATTCCTATCTCATTTATCTGCTGATACCCTACTGATCTCTCCAGCACCTTTCAAATCAATGACCTGTCTCTAATACCCCATTTTTCACCCAACCACATGCCTGACCCCACTGTTGTTTTTTCATCAACCATACGATACAGATTGTAGCAAAAGACAATTAAACAACCATTTTTTCCCTTCTCCAGTTATTCATCTTTTGAAATGGTCATTGAAGGATAAGAGTAAATGCCTTTTGGGGAAAACACAAAGGCAGTTTCTACTGCCTTTCAGTGTGTTGCAGGTCAAAGATTCCAGAAAAATGGTCATGCACATCACATTTATGTAATATGTTACTGCATCTATAGGTATGGCTATAAAACATACTAAACAAAAGCCAACTCCCAAAAACTTATTTGCTTAAAATGAACACCTTACTACTTTATTAAATAAGGATTAAAAGCTTTTCTCTTCTTCAAGATATCCTTAGTTTACAAGAATTTAATTTTGCTGATTGGAAATATACTCCAAGGAACACAGGAACTTGCAAGTTTAAGAGTATCTACCAAAAAAGGCAGCTGTTCCAAACCAGACTATTTCAAGGTGCTTTGATCAAGAAGAAAGATGTTTTACATTATCACCTAGTCTTCCCAACATAGTAAAGGAAAAGCTTTTTAGGGCAAGATTGTTTCATTCCAACACAATCTTTTATATTGGAACATCAACAGAAGTAACTACTATTAATATTGCTACTAAGTTTACATGTTCTCTTATGCTGTACATCATAACTTCTGCAATTGTCTTCTACCTATGGAAAAAGAATGAAAAACAACAATACTGACACAGTATTACAGAACACACTATCTGAAGCCATCAGCTCACTGAATCTGTTCAGAACCACTAACAAATCCAATGCAATTTTTTTTAAATAACAAAATTACTTCCAAGTAAGCAAGGACAGTGTTCAGTAATACTGCTTTGATTTCCAAAATACTGCATTCCTTTGTGTCTACATATGTGAGGTGGGACACAAGCATGGGAAACACAGCCAGCCAACTCAAACACCTTATGTTATCCCTCCTTCAAAGAACCTGTCTGTTAAAATAATTCCAACGCACATGATTACTGAAATACTTATTTGCAGGGGTAGAAATCTCGATTTAGAGGCTTTCTTCCTTCTTACATTGATATGATGCTGCTGTTTCAAAAGAATATACATATTCATTACAGAAATGCAACTGCTACTAAAAACCACATCATGACTGTAGTGAGGCACTGAAAAAAATGCAAGCATGAAACCTTTTCATTCCCATACACACTGTACAAGACCATGCTTATCCTGCCCACACAAATACAATGCGATTTGGGGGCCACTGTCAAGAGATCAGATCTTTTAGACAGCAGAATCTGAAGAATTTTAAAGCAAATTGGCTGGAGGGTTTTTTCTGTATTTCTATGCCAGTTGCAAACATTCAGCTGCTTACTTTTCCATGATCAACAAAATAGCAGAAGCTGTACTGCATGCAATGAAAAGAGCATCCTAAGGATGTGGGGCAAACCTACTGACATGTCAGAAAGTTTGCTTGTCTGTTGAATAAAAGTCACTTCAGTTGTGTTAGTATATTGCACCTAAATTAGTAAGCATCTTTTTAAAAGGCAACATCCAACAAAGATGCAGAAACTGGAATGGCAATGAGCTCAAAAGGAAAAAAGAATGCATTCAGACTCTTCTACTCCTCCTGATGGATGACAGGCCTTGGTCAAGTGAATTTTATCATTCTGGTCATTACAAAATCATCAGAGTAGCAGGATGCCCATCTAGAATTCATCTTAGTCATGTGTGTTTTTAGACATGCAGCCTTGATTAAGCACAGTGGCATACTTGAATTTATCTCTCTAAAAAAGTACTTGCAAAATATGTACTGCACCTACTTGGATGAGGTAGAGATGTATCCATCTCTATACCGTATATATTTAAACACAGGCAAATTTGTAAAATTATTCCATCCACAAACTCAGAATTTTGCTTATCACTGGTATCTTGTTTTAAGATCCTCATATCCTCTGTGTGCACAACTGTGAGAATATTCAAACTATGTTATTGGGTTTATACTCGCATTTACACAAGATGACTGCATTTAAGAATTAACCCCACAGAGTGATAGGGATAAGTATGAATGATAAGTAAACTTGCAGGATCCAAAACCTGGATTCACAAAAGCAGACTTGGATAATCTGTTAAAACTTACATATGCAAATAAAAGCAGCAAGACAACTGCACACACCCCTCTCATGTTTGGTGGTGCCTTTTCTAGAGTATCAGATGACAAATGCTATGACAGAATAATGCACTTAGTATTCAAGTCTTAAGTTTTTTGCAAGTTACTCACAAACTGAGCATATTCATTTTTGGTGAAAATGTCTTTAATATTAGTATCTTTTTGTAAACTAATGTTTTTGTTCACAGAGAACGAAATGTCAAAACAGCAAGTGTCAAAATATTTGAAAAAGGGTTCAATTCTGCTAGAAACTAAAGTCAACTGCCAGAGTCAAGTATAGTTAATACAGGATTCTAATTATCTGAGGTGGAACAGTTATAGTCACATTAGAACTTTCAAACACGTCCATGTTTCCTTCCTATTAGTGGGTTAGCTAGCCCTAAATATTCATTATCTCAGTCTGTGACAGGTAAAAAAACCACCATGCTTCTGGAATCAGTGAATTCTTTTTAAACACTAGTATCAAGACCCCAATCCCTGTTTGGATTTTACCTATGAAATACAGATCACTGAAAGTTTCCTGTTGCACTGCAGCAAGAAAAGGAAATGTAACAAGAGCTTTATTTGCTGCAAAGTACAGCAAGATACTTTGGTAATCTCACAAAAATGTCATACTGGAACTTGTTACAGTGACTTCAATTTGATCTTTTAATGTAATACAGTACATTTTTATAAACTTAACATTATCATTGCAGAAGAGCATGCTAACTGAATGTTAGCAGTTTATCTTTTATATATAACTATAATCTACTGTATCTACTGTATGCAGATCTCAAAATGCTAGTACATGAAAAATAATTTTCTTTATATGAGAATGAATTTAGAAGAGGTTTGAGTATAAGAATGACATACTTGCGGTGCCTATTTCTCAAGAAATAATGAATCACACATTATTACCCAAGAAATCAACACTTAAATTGCAAAACCATAGTTTAAATTTACAATAAACATTATGATGAGTAATGGTGCATCAATATTCCATGAAGTTTAACCTAACCATATTTATGCACATAAAGCCTCAAGAGTCTGCAGCAGTTTCAGCATTAATTTTTCATATTTTCTATAAAATTGACTTAAAGGTACATCTTCCATAAATGTTTTCAGTGCAACTCTGTCAAAGAGGAAAATATAAAGCTAGCTTTCAATCATTTTATACTACAAAAACCCTCAAGAACTTGCATTTGCACTGCTGAAGCATAAGTAAGCCAGTTCCATTGTGCCAACTATTTCAAAGTCAATTCACATCAACCATAATTGCCTTTCTAGGCAGCATTTCCCCTGTATCTATAGGTATAAATGTTGAAAAGCTGAATACTGGTAGAGGGGGAAGTTAAGATGAGGCAGAATAACCTTATTGTTTATAATACTTTTTCCTAGTGGTACCAAAAAAAATGCATAATGAAAAAATTCTAAGGGTTGCTTACTTTATTGGTGATCTTACAGTTTGGAAATTGGTAAATCTGTGATTTAATATTATCCTTTCCTATGATCTTTACAGGCAACCTTGCAACAATAACTTATTTATTGATGGATTATGTGAAAATACTCCATTATTCAATGAAATAAATTTTTTTTTAGGTTAGAAATTGATTTTTCGTGTGTTGTGAACTGTAAGGAACTAGAGGGAGAACAGCACCTGAAATTATGATGTGTGCTTGGCTACGCAGAGTATAGTAACTGATATATTTTGGTTCAAAGACAGTTTGTAAACTGTTAAACTGCACACAGGATACTGCTCTATGTATTCTGGTTCTGGGTTGGTTTTTTTTTTCTGATTATAATTTTAAAAAACCAACCAAACAAAAAAACCCAACACAAACCAACCTCTCTATTGTAGCACAAAATAAAAATGGAGCTTCATTCAAATCTTGAATACCTTGACTGTAATAATTGACGGTTGGTTATTCAACAAAAACTTAGCTCTTCATACCAAAAAAATTTGGCTCAAAAAACAAAAACAAAACAGAAAGGTACAATAAACTCTCAATAAAAGGATCTCTCGTGAGGCAACCTACCATATACTACTGCTAGATACGAGTTTCAAAAAAACATTACATCCCATTTTCAGCACATTTTTCATAAACATGCAACTTCACTATAAAATACAAAACACTTGGCTCTCAAGAACAGCTTTATAAAGACACACTGCATCAATAAAATTTCTCTTTGTGATTAACTTTACATTGTAATAAGAACTGTATTTTCACTAGTTTATATATCAGATTTCATATTATAATGTAGTAATAATTTGCTCTTTGTGAACATCATGTTCAGAAGGAAATATCTATACACATTAACATACTAGACTATTAAAAACTCAGTTACAGAATTTTATTGATACAGTAGATTAATAAAAATTGAGAGGAGAAGATAAAATGGGTAGGGTATTCAGTACATTATTTAATAACACACTTTTAAAATTAAAATATTTTAAATCCTTTTTGAATTTTTAATGCCACTACAAGTCCAGAAAAGTCTGGC
>VZTR01012705.1:154504-171950 GCA_013400775.1 Chaetops frenatus
GTTGAGAATAATTCCTGCCAGCCTATAAAAGGCCAATGTGGAAGAAAGAATCATTTTACTGTCTGGTACCAGTCCTTCTTCTGTTTTCCTCAGGCAGGGTATACAGAAATTTACCATCTTTTCAACAAAAGCTGAAATTCCCCAAAATATCCAACAGATATCCTCCTCACCTGAATGAAGTTTGCAAGACAAAACGTATCGCAAAATCACACATTTATAGATTCAGACAAATAGCTGGAACAATCAAGGATGCAGATTTCCAAAGGAGGTACTACCATCATTACCACTCTGAGTTACGGCATAGCCAGCAGGGAGAGTGGCAGAGGGAGACTCACATTTAAATATCGTGTCAATTCCAGAACTGAGCTTCAGCTGAACTACTGCAATATGGATATTTTAGGATACAAACAGTTCAAGACAATTTATTTGCTGAAAGCTCAGACTGATAAATCTGACTGGTACAAAGTTAACATCGCAATCCTCAAAAAATTCTGCCATCTATATTTAATCCAGGCTCCCCATGCATTATAGCATGTGTCAAATCAGTGGCATCACTCAATTATTTCAGCAAGAAAAGAATTTATCAGGTGCTCTTTGAGGTCCTACTGAATAAAGAAAATCACACACAATTAGATTCCTCTTAATTTTTTCCACAGATTTTTAATAGCAACTTTGCAGCATCTATTTTAAACCTATGAGAATTCTTATACTTTCCGTCTACATAAGTAAAAAGAGATTTCAGCTTTCAAGAGGAATAGTCTTAAAATTACTTAGAGGTTTTTGTTCAATTTATTTTTCTTTTTTACATGTTATTGAGGGGGAGAAAAGTACCATTTTTTTCTTAAATTAATGATACACAAAAGGATTTGTCTGCAGATTTATTCTCTGATCAGAGTCTAAGGAGACTGAAAAAGACTGACTGACATAGCTAATACAAAGTGATTCATAAATACAGAAGGAAATCTGTTATTTGATAGTATCTCTGAGATCAGATTCATGAAACAGGTCTGGTTTAGGCTAAAAGGATGAAAAGATCCCCTTCATTTCACAAGGGTCAAACCATCAGCAATCTTTCTAAGAAATGTGACTTTCAAAAACTCTTATTGAAAAATGCTATAGCTCTTCATAAAGGTCTACTTTTTCCCATGACCATGTACCAGTGTTGTAATACTGTATGTGTGTACATACAGAAGGCAGAAGGACTGATTTAATAAAGGAAAAATAGCTGACATAAGTCCATAATAACTTCCAAAGCATTCCCACAATCAGACTGCTGGCACTGAGAAAAAAGAATTGCATAAACTCATCCTGAAGTGCCAACAAATATAGCCCTTTGCAGGAATAACACAAGATGCTACTCAATACAGCAGTGCAAGGACAGCCCATTTAGTACAGCATTTATGTATTAAAGTAACTTATTAGTAATTGCTGAAGTAAAATTATTCATTGTCACTTCACCTAGAACATTATTGACATTATTAAGTTCAAACCGTACACATAACTGCCTTGGAAAATTCACTTCCAATATATTTAGTCATAAGCATTTGCACGGTTTTTAACAAAACTCAAAGACCTCAGCAATGCCTGTTAAAAAAAATCAAAAGAAAATCGGAACAAAAGAAAACCTGAAAACCTGAAAAATTTCAGTTTTCATTAGATACCTCCAAATCAAATGTACAGTGGTTCTATGTATAAAAACAGACAACTATCAACGTTTTCAGTCTTATTCACATTTACATTTGAACTACAGCACTTGTAGCAAAAAGTGACTTCTATTCTCTTACCACTAACTGCTGCATGTTGCTTCAGATATTCCCTTCTGACATTTATGTTCTTCACAAGGCACTGCCTAGCATGAGCTCTTCTCTCTTTCACGGGATCTTTTGCACACAGTGCACAAATAGCCATATATTCTAGTGGCAGCCGTAGTCTAGAAAGGCCTTTGTGAAGTTTCTGAGCAAATATTTGTCTCACTTGGTAACATTCATCCTATTAAAAAAAAAAAGAAAGGCAAAACCAAAAAAGATAACAGTAAACTTTTCTTAAAGCAACATAAATTGTAAAATAAAGCATGGAAGCTCAGGTAAATATGCCAAAATCAATTAGACCTTGAAGCCACTGAAACAGAAAAATTGTATGAAATTTTTTTTTAATGCCAATTCAGAGCAATTTAATTGAATTAATCAGCTGAAGCTTCCTTTAAGCTCAGAAGAAGTGCAAAGGTTCAGAACTTGTGCAGGAAGACATCACACTCAGGACCCAAGGCCTAATTCAGCACAGTACTAAGGCATGGAGTTACTGAAATTGTTTACAATTGGGTCACTTGCTTTGTAAAGCTAAAGTCAAAGATCTGAACGAAAACATTTTAGCCACCGGTAACCACCACCACGTTGATTTCACTGCTACAATTTCACACATTCTCATCAAGATATTAATATTAAAAACTGAATAAAATTCAATAGAATTACCAGGTAAAGTGAAACACTGAAGAGAGTACCAAGCATTTCCATTATACCATGGAAATCTATGCACTACTACTGATCAAAGAAGAGAATTACCTGTGTCTAACAGCTGCCAAACAACACAAAGTAAAATAATAGAAAGGCAGCAGTTGTAGTTCTACAGTTTATTAAGCAATGTGTTCCCAGAAAAAACATGAACTTTAATTTTTTTTTGTATGGAAATAACCTACATATACCATTTAATATACCACAAACCATCCACTAACACAGGACAAGGAAGCTTAACAGAAATATACACAGAAAAGAGTTTGAAGAAAACACACAGAAAAGCTTAAGGTCATCAAAATAGCTTGGCACGTTTAGCCTGCCAAAAAAAGGTCAAGAGGAAAGATTTATCTCTAAATATGAAGAAAAAAGTGTTAACAGGAATGAGCAGCTATTTTAGCCAAATGACAGTTTTGAAGTCAGAAAGGATTGAAGAGCGTTTCCAGTCAGCAGTCAACTGGAAGTGCAGAGCCAAAACCTAGCTACTGGAAACACTGGCTATGCTAAATTTGCAAATGGCATCAAAAGAGATCATGTATTAGATAAAATAAGCTTTCCTCTTTCCCCACCAAAAATGAAATTGAGAACAAATGTTTTTCAATCAAGCCCCATTTTGTCCTTGCACTTCAAGCAATATTCCCGCTCTGTGGACTGAAACCCTGAAAACTCCTGCTGTAGCCAGAGTTGAGGTAACCCAAGCCATGAGATCTACTCAACATCTCTTGCCTCCTTATAGCAAATCCATCCCCACAGGAGGGTAAGATAGAGCACTCTTTTCCTCCCCAGTATCACTTAAATCTAAAGCCTTTAGGAAGCTTAGAAGAGACTGATGCCTAGTTGATGTTTCAGCAGGGAAACATCTCCTCTGTCTCAGAGGACAACACAGGTACAAGGTGGTTGTTACTGATGGCATTGTGTAGCCAATTAGAATGATTATAATTTCTTTATCTTTTAATATTGGGGATAACCTTAAATTTTACTCAGTTACACTAGTCCACTAAAAAGGACAAAACTTAACCAAGGTATGCTATTTTTAACAGTGTACATAAACTCCATAAATTAATCCAATTGTATATATCTACATCTCTGAATTTAATGCTAACTCATCAGAAGTTCACCATTTAAAAGCACTAAAAAATACATATTTGCAAAGCATCATGTACGACTCAGACACAGCTCTGAGTCATCAATTACAACACCCTGAGTTAACAAAGAAAACTGAAAAAGCTCTGGGATTTTTTTGAACAAATGAAACATGCAATCTACAAGATTTATTCTAAATACAAATTAAATTGCATTTTCAACAGCAAAGCTTGTCAGATCTTAAATCTGATCTTAAAGCCTGTTAAACACTGAAGTACTATTCTCAATTATTTTTCACTGTCTTTCAATATGAAGCTCTGCTGACATCAAAATTTGTTTTGGAGATCAAAGAAGTCAACTGCTGGTAAGTTTATAAGATTGGCCAAACACATGCAACTAATTTTAAAATGACTAAAACAACACACATTTCATCATCATAAAGCCCCTGTTTACCAGTGCCACTTTCATACAGCAATTAGTGACAAAATTTAATTATGTGTTCTGCACTCCAATCATTGCACATTACAAAATGGCAGTACCAGAGGAAAAAAAAAGTGCTAGCACAGAACCACAGCAGAACCTGTGCAACCATCACAGGCTTTAAAAAGTAAGATTTTCCCTGTTGTTTAATCTGTTTTCTGATCTGCCCACTTAAAGAATTAAATCTGCTGTGAATTAAATAACACAAAACTAGAGTTGGCCTTGATGTCATCTGATTTGTGGCTAGACTTGAAAGTGTTAAGAATAAATAAACTTTTAAAGTAATCAGTATCTACCATCAAGAAATGGATTCTAATATTAACCACTCTAAGCATAAACATATATGTATGCATATGTGCACATGCCAAATTGCAAAAAAACCCCCCACATTTAAGTGAAAAATTCATTAAAGCCATTACAGCTACTCTGCATCTGAACATCTCCACTGACAGTGAGAAAGGAATTAGAGAAGACCTCAAAAACATCTAGAAAAGTTATTTGTAAGTATTCAAAATCCATTAGGAGCTGCAGTGAAAATGAAAGGCAGAATTCCTGACCTGACAGAGCTTACAATCTAAATTCTAAAAAACAACTTAGAAGTCACAAAAGGAAAAGAAATATCAACAAATTAAGAGGGAAAAGTGACAAAAATGATACTACAGAGGAACAGATTCTCCTGGAAGCAATGACAAAGCATATGGATATCCACAGGGAGGGGATTACAGACACCCAATATGGCTTTACAAAGGACAAATCATGCCTGACTGGTCTAATCTTTTACAAGGAAGTGAATGTGCAGATGGATAAGGGACGAGCAATTGATGTCACCTACCTGAATTTCTATAAAAGCTTTGACACAGGTACACACAACATTGTTGTCTCTAAATTGGAGAGATACGAGTTTCAGAGATGGACAACTCAACTGATAAGAAACTGGCTGGACAGCCATGTCCAAAGGATTGCAGTCCAAAAAATCAATGTCCAAATGGAGATCAGTAACAAGTGGTGCGCTCAGGGGAATACTGGGACCAGCATTGTTCATCTTGGTTAATTACACAGGTAGGAGGGTCAAGAACATCCCTCAGCAAGCCCATGGATGACACCAAGCCAACTGGTGTAGTTGATACAGTGGAGGCTTGAAGGGCTGCCATCCAGAGCAACCTTGACAGGCTTGAGGACTGGGCCCAGAGGAACATCAGGAGGTTCAAGAGCTCCAAGTGCAAGGTCCTGCACCTGGCTCCAGGCAGTCCTCAGTATCCATACAGGCTGAGGGATGAAGGGATTGAGAACAGCCCAGAGAGGACTGGGCTCACTCATGGATGAAAAACTGGACATGAGCTTGCAGCTCAGAAAGCCAACCATGCCCTGAGCTGCATCAGAAGGAGAGTGGCCAGCAGGGTCAAGGAGGGGATTCTTGACATCGACTCTGCTTTCATGGGGCCCCCATCTGGAGTGCTGTGTCCAGCTCTGGAGCAACAGTTTCAAACTGAAAGAGGTGAGGTTTAGATTGGACATAAGGAAGAGACTTTTTACCGTGAAGGTGTCAGGACACTGGAACAGGTTGCCCAGAGTAGTTGTGGATACCCCATCATTGGAGATGTTCAGGGCCAGGTTGGATGGGGCTTTGAGCAACCTGGTCTAGTGGAAAGTGTCCCTGACCACAGCAGAGGAATTTAATGAGATGATCTTCATGGTTTCCTTTCAATCCAAAGTAAGCTATAATGCTACAATAAAATGTGATACTAACTGGTTTATAAATGTTGATAATCCTATTATGTTCTAATTTGAATCCTATCTCTCAAAATTCCCTTTTGAAAATTCAGGGAAAGAAAGCATTAGACACAAAAGAGGTGACAACACATCTGTTAGAATATCCACAAACAGTTAAGACTGCAATAGCTGGAAAATAAGTGATAAAAGTGAGAGACACTGATGAAATGGAGGGCAAAGAGCCTGCACCTAACATACTGAAAAGAGTATCAAACCAATAAAGCAAAATTCTGATATTAACTACAAATATAACAGTTGCAATAAAGAAAAATTTGCCACAGGAGAAAAATTACTGAAGACATAACAGATTTTGATCACTGGGTTGACAAGAAAATATAACATGCAAATACTACATTGGCAAGGCTAGTTCAGCACAACATTATCCAGCTTGAATATACTTTCCAGAGCAGAAACAGAACTTAGTTGTCATTACATTAAGCGCCTGTTTTATTCTCAACTAATTTTGTTCCGAATTGGAAAATGCTTAAAACTCATTTTGAGACATTTCTATTCAGTTTTGGAATAGGCAAACTGAAAAATATCAGATTTTGCTTTGGGTGTAAAGACCTCCAGTTATTACCGCTGAATTCCTGCTGCAGTTTTGCTAGATTTTATCTGCTTAAGTAGTTTAAAGCTTTGTCCCATTTTTTGTTTTTCATAGCGTTTGGGAACTGAGTAAGGGCTCCTTTCCATAGGAACACAGAAGCTTAAAATCCACATAAACATAGTTAAGACAATATACAAGCCTAATAGGGACTGTCTTACTCTGGTACAGGAATGATTTTTCTAGCCTAACTGTAACCAACTCCAAGCAACTTAAGAAACTAAAAAAGGTCCTCTGTATGAAAGTAAACAATATCCACACAGGAGCCATACTCTGTATTTTCTAACATTAAATGCCAATTGAAAGTCTTCTGACATTTAAAATGGGTTGCAGCTTTTAAAGCTTTAGCTGGACGCAGGAATCAAGGTCTAAAATGGCAGGTCATTATTACTGCAGATATATTCTGGACAGGATTCCTTCCAGAGGACTTCTTGACTTCTCAAAAGCCAGGAGAATACCAGGAGAACACCAACAGAAGTCTCTTCATGACCACGTTATTCCTGGGGTATGAATCAATTTCTCTACAGTTTGCTAAGCCTACAAGCCAGAAACAGAGAGGCTCTGTGTATCTCTACTTACAATTTGAGAGTTATTTCCTTACTCTGGGCTCACAGGCAGAAGTTAAGAATGAAAATTCCAGCATCTACTAAGGAATGTCTCCCTATTTCTTCTAATGTTTGAAAGATGCTAATTATCCTTGCAGACCTCTGCATTCCAAATATATTCTACCCAAGTATTGAGAAACGAAGGTCACTGATTTCACCACAGTTCAACATACTTTACATCATCTCATTTCAGCTTCTAGTAATGTCATAATGCTGGGGTATTACTTAAATACATACTGCATTTCTTAGTTTATCAGTATTCTAACATTTCACTACTCTAAGTCAGTATTCCCCCAATGGACAGCCCAGTACTATAGATCTAATTCTCATCCAAAATGGGTTTTCAGAATTATCTAATGGAGAAATAATTTCATGCCAAGGCTGAATATTCTGCCTAAAACCGAATTTGCAGAAATATACCTAACATACAGAATAAACAACTATATACTCATACATCTGCTGATAACCCACAATTCCCAAAAAATTTCCTTACATTTATGGCTAGTGCACACAGCTGGTATTGTTCTAAGGTGATGATTTCATGGTAACAAGGTTCTTGTGCCAACTTCACAATAGCATTCCCTGCAGCCAGCCTCAAGCGAGACATATCAGGTTTACTGAAAAACAAGCACATGGATTGTGAAGGTTAATTAGTAAAAAAAGTTATGTAATTATTTGACTTAATTAAATCCAATAAGTTTGCATCACTGAAAAACAAGTACTTAAAAGGAAAGAAGTTTGCATGAACTTAGCCACCCCCATGCCAGCAGAAGAAGCTTTAAACCCAAAGTAATTTTCATGGCACCACATTTTACAGCCTACAACCATATTACTATTACCTTGTCCCAACTTGGCAATAAAATTTTCCATCAAACTCCCTAAAAGTTCCACATGGGTGTGAAACAGTTCTAGCTGTGCACTGAGACAGGACAGTCCATATTGCCCCTCAGAGACCACATCTAGCAGGAAGATACTTCTGTTCAGCTTGCTGGTCCTCCTTCCAAAGGTGAGTCCTGACAAAAAAGTAGCCAACCCTTTTCTAGTCCTCAAAGCTGCCAAAGTTTTCTAGCTCAAAATCCATGCTTCAGGCCAACATAAATTAAGATTAATTAGACATGGTAATACATGACTAAGTGAATTTTAAGACAATAGCCTTAATTAGACAATAGTCTTTTGAATGCAACCACTGAAAATGTTGTATATCAGATGTGTGGCAAATTTTCTACAACACAGAACTATGAAGTTCATAGTTCCAAAAGCTTCTTAATATTTTTTCTCTTGGTGGGCTTTAGTTTAAGAAAAAATGTAGATAGCATTTCAAGAAAATCTCATTTCAACTTCATATCTAATATCAATACTTTCAGCAACTGCTAGTGTCTTCTGATACTGAAATACTCTTATTTTATGCTTAGTACAGACTAAAATCAAAATCCTACTAGAAAGACATGCAAGTTCAACCTAGCTGTTCTACCTAACCATAAATAGAAAATTAGTATAATCTTGAATTTTGTAGTATTGTTTATGTCTTATAAAATTAAAAAGAAAGACTTGGAAAGGACAGTTGAGATACTGTTTATTGATAAAATTTGATATTATAAAAAAAATACAAGACTGGTGAATTTAACCTACACAAGCTCACATCTCAAAGAAATCAGTTGATGATTTCAAAGCAATTTAACAGTCATCAATCCAACTACTTCGAAGTGCGAAGGATGAACAAGAGAAGGGATTTGTTGTCCAAGTGGGACTTTGCCTTTACCTGACACTCCAGGCTCAGCCATGCTTTGAAATACGAAAAAAATTTAAAAATCCTTACCCTATCACTGAAAGGTAGCATTGTGTAGATTTCAAGAGGCATAGAGGCAGAGTCACTTTTAGGGCTGATGAGGGCAATAACATCAAGAAGGCCATGACTGATGGCCTCAACAGCATCAGAGACTCCTGAGCCCTGCCACTTTCATTTATTTAAATTATCTTTAGCAAATTATTAAACACTGTTTAAAAGACAAATGCAAACCATGAACACTAAAACTGACTCACACAGAATGACATCATATCAAGTACAGTCTAGAAAGTTATGTTCTGTACTGAATGGACAATTTTACTCTTTTCAAAGCCTGCTCTAAGTAGGAAGGAGCAGTATCAGTTTGCACAGAAGGGACACAGTAAGCATTGCCAGAAAGAAAATATCCTTATTGCACTCAATGGGTGAAGAACAGAAGTCAGGAAGTGTCATCAAGTTCCACGCAGAACTAAGAGGCCTGAAACATCATCTCCTCTGCTTCAGGTTTTGAGAGTAATTGTTGAGAGAGTAATTGAGTAATTTGAGAGTAGGCAGTATAGCTCACAAAGAGACAATGGACTGGCCCTTCTACCAGTTTGGAGCTTTCCTGAAAAGCAATAGAGGAAATCACAAAATAATTAATACATGTCCTGTCAACAGGGACAGGGGGTGCACATTTAGCAGTGGGTGCACATTTTGCCTAGTCTTCCTTTTGTCACTTATTTACTTAGAGAAGCTCTTCTGGTTGCCTTTGTCACTTCTCACTAGATTACATCCCAGTTGGGATTTGGCTTTTCTACCTGTATCTCAGATGGTGTTCTCTGTACTCCTGCCAGGTTACCCATCTACTTCCTCCTTCTGTATACCTCATACAACCACAGAATAGTTGGGGCTGGAAGGGACTGTTAAAGCTCATCTAGTCCAACTCCTTGCAATGAGAAGGTACTTGGAGGCCTGTCCAACCTGACGTTGAATGTTTCCAGGGATGGTGCAGCTATCACATCCCTGGGCATTCTGTTTCAGTGTTTCATCACCCTCACCGTAAAAAAATTTCTTCCTTTTATCTACAGGCTTCCTTCAAGTACTGACAGGTCACAATGAGGTCTCTCCCCAGACCCTTCGCTTCTCCAGGCTGAACAACTTCAACTCACTCAGCCTTTTCTCATAGAAGTGCTCTAGCCCTCTGATCATTTTTATGACCCTTCTCTGAACATGCTTCACCAGGTCCATGTGTTTTCTGTGCTGAGAACTCCAGAGCTGGATGCAGTACTTTGGGTAGGGTATCATCAGAGTGATCTAAAGAAGCAGAATCAAATCCCTCGACCTGCTGGCCATGCTTTTTTTGATGCAGCCCAGGATACAGCTGGCTTTCTGGGATGCAAGCACACATTGTTGGCTCACGTCCACCTTTGCATCCACCAGTGTCCCCAAGAACTACTCTGCAGGGCTGCTCTCAAACCCTGCTTTTGTGTTTGAATTTTGCCAGGAGCACCTTACTCATCCAGGTGAGGTTTGCTGAAGTATCTGTCTGACCTTCCGCTGTGATCACTCTTGAGCACTGAGGGATGATTTTTGAATAGTAGGTAACTAGCTTTCTTGGGCCCCTCCTCCTTCCAGGCCTTATCCAATGGGACCCGAACAAGCACATTCTTGTAGAAACCCAAGACTGTTCTCCTGAAGCCCAGCACTGATTTGCCTTCTGACCTCCTTCTTGCTCTCAGGATTTGAACTCCACTATCTTAGAGTCAGCAGCCAAGGCTGCCTTCAACCTTCACATCCCCAGTAAGCCTCTCCTTGTTGGCACATATGAGGTCCAGCAGAGAGCCTCTCCTCATTAGGTCCTTGATCAGTTGTCAAAAAGTTGCCATTGATGCTGCCCTGGATTGTTATGCACTGCTGTGTTGCTCTTCCAGCGTATATCAGAGAGGTTGAATTTCCCCACGAGGGCCAAAGACTGCATACATTAAGTTGTTTTCAGCTGTTCAAAGGCCTCACCCACTTACTCTTCCTGGTCAGGAGTCCCACGGCAGACAGTCGCCACGATGCTACCCAGAGCAGTCTGCTCTTCAATCCTAACCCACAATTTCTCCATTGGCTCAACATCCAGCCCCAGGCAGAGCTCCAGGCTCTGGGGTAGAAGGGTTACCGCCACAGCAACATCACATGTCACTGCAGCTTTCTCCCTACTTTGAAAGGATCCCTCCCTAGCCCTCCATTAACCTGATTTAAAAATGGAGACCTGATCACATCATTATATAAGGATTCTACTATTACTTTTGAGTACAAAAGGAGTCGGAAAATTTCTAAAACACTTATAGTAAGGAATCATCGTTCCAAGCATGAAAACACACAGGGTCTACAGAACCGATCTATTCACAAACTACTGCATAAGCAAACCACATGCTCCAAAAGTAGTTTTGCTGAAAAGCTAAATTACTGCCACTCAACTCTCTGGCAACTGCCATGAATGGTCACATTACAAAACTTCAAACTATGAACAAAGAACTTTAGGACAGACTACACAGCTGCTACAAAGATAACATACTAGACAGTTCTCAAGTTTCCAATTTTGCACACACAATATGGGTTCTATCTGCATAACTACTGTATAACATTAACTCTACCTGAAAATTAGAACCTTTTTACATGTACTGGCACAATCTACCCATGCCCTTAATGGCTTTTGTAGACATAAGTTGTCGATGTTTGGCAAGCAATAGTAGCTGACAACTTGTCACTTTTTCTACCACAGAGGATTAAGAAGATACCCAGAAAAACAAGTTGTCTAATAGTCACCTAAAAGGTAAATTCTTTATTGAGACTTAATCCTGTTTACACATTTCCCTCTTGCTTTCACCTTTAAAGACCTCAAGGGATTAGCATGCCTCCAAGCAAAGTGTCTTGTGTACTATTTCCAGTGGTTTATATGACACACTATTATTCTTTATTAGAAAGCCCACCGATTGGCATTTGGCACACTCAGCAATTGGTACATCAGAAACAGCAAGCTGCATAAAAAAACTAAAACCAATTTTCAGTGGGAAGGAAGAAGTTGCACGGTTTATTCCTGCAAGATGAGTAATAGTCAACTGAAGAGAGATAAAAGCAAGAATATAAAAACTAAAATTCAGCTGTGTGTACAGTGTTACAAAACCTGAGACTCAGCAAACTTATGTAGGAACCAGCCAAGCTTACCATCACATCTTATACAATAAGATGTATAAATTGTTAAGCAGTCTAACAGAATAATTTACACACTACTTTGATTGAAACTCTCCCCACACACTACCATCACAGACATAAAAACATTACCATCTGTTACATACCTTATTTTCCCCTGCTCTGTTAAATCTCCATCACTGTGTAATATTGTTGTTAGCAATCTCAGAGTAGAAGTTCCTGATTTGCTGTGGTTGTTCTTCATTCCTAGCAACCACCGAACCATCATCTTGATGGCCTGAATCTGAAAAAAAAATTGATATCAAAAAGTCAAAACATATCATAAGCCTAATTTTTTACATAATCTTTATCTTAAATTAATCACATAGTGCTTTTTGCTGGTACACACATAAGCCTGTCAGGACTGCAACACATCATCTAAATACTGAAAGATAAGTAGACATACTCCCGCTAGACGGCAACTTTTCACTAAAAGATTCAAGCATGAATTATAGCAAATAAAAATTATACATTTAGTTAAAGTTTGAGCTGTTTATTCTATAAGCAATCACATATTTTGTCCTTTGAAAGCTCTTAATTGAGCTTACATCCATTAAATACTGTGAAATAGGCAAAACAGTTTATACTTACTAAAAAATGTTACTGGATCAAGAAGCAGAACACAGTTTCATCTTTATATAGTCCTATAATTCACAGAATAGTCTGAGTTGGGAGGGACTCACATAGATCAACAAGTCCAGCTCTTAAAGAGAATGGACCATAGAGGGATTGAACTCATGACCTTGGCATTAAATTCCTGTGCTTAAACAATTGTTATATATTCTCTATTTATCTATGTAATATTTGACTTTAAATTTAAGATAGGTACTTCAAAAAACACTTAATAGACATCTTGACTGTTAGGGTAGCAATCTGTCCTACGATAACATACCCTGATAAAGAATACTTTCATCATAGCTATTTAAAGAAAAGCCTCAAAGTCAGTTACAAAACCAAAAAAATATTTTCTCATTACTGGGAAAAGCAATTCTAGTAACTTTTACATAAGCATTCACAATATCATCAAATGAAATTTATCATTCTATAATTGATCTATTCCTTGCAACAAACTGACCAAAATGGTCCCATCAGATCTCAGTTCTAGGACTATCACTTATATGTGAGATTAGTTTTTAGGTCTGTTGTTCATTTGCTCCACCTCATTGGATAGCACCACTAAGCTGAAGGATGTCTGTCACTCCAGAACTCAAGATGCAAATAGAGTCTAAAGAACAGAAATTAAATTGTCTTGCCCTCACTTCCACTGGAACAGCTCTAAGTATCCACCAACAGTTTTTAATAGCATCAAACCCAATATAATAATTGTACTATAACAATAATGGCACCAGATCTTTTCACAGCTCACAAATCTAGTTTCTTCATGTCATAACTGGGACCTGTAACCATTAGTGCCTCCCATTTGTTGGGAGGATGGAAACAGGCCAGCTCTCCTTGGTCTTCAAATAAATGACATATTCAGCCAGGGAACAGTCACATGCTATCTCGTCCCCTGATCAATTTCAATTTCATTCTTTGCTTCTAGTTACTCCCTCCATAATTTCTTTTCTCCAGTTTTATTATACAAACCTATTCTAGTCTTCCTCCCATGTATTCAAGTGCTAGTCCTACCTCCTTCAGAATTTTCATCTGACCCCACTAGTTTCGCTATTTCTTTGCTGGTATTAATGATGATATGATGACATTCCAGCAACCATTCAGAATTAAGCATTCCCATGAAATTAGTACAGGGATGAGAATTCCACTAGTCACTACTACTGATTACCTGAAGACTCAGTTAAACATGACATGAGTTTGGACCGTTGTCATGTTTTAAATTCTCCCTTTGCAACCGAATAGTTTAGCTATTATAGGATAATTCCACTTGGAAGGAGTGGTAGGAGGTCTCCAGATCTGCTCAAGGAAAGGTCAGCTATGAAATCACACCACATTGGTCTCAGTTTCATGCACTGTGGTGCCAAAAGCCCTCCAAGAATGAAGACTGCACAGTCTCTCTTGGCAACCTCTTGCTACCTGTTGCATTGTCTAACTGCTCTCAGGTTTTTTCCTTATATCCAGTCTGAACCTCTTGTTTTAATTCATGTTCCATTAGCCTAGAATTCTCCTCCAAGATGAAAAGTTGTTATACACAACATGAAAAGATAAGTAAGTGAAAATGACACAGAAACATATCAAAGATAACACTGTCTTCCCACTACATTATCATTATGACAGCAGCTGGCTCAGATTTCTACTGCCTGAAGTTTCAGAGCCACAAAGGCTGCATGTTCGTGCAGTTGTGAAAAATAAAGCAAAGCCCACTTGGAGCACAGTTAGAGAAACAGTATGAGAAATCTTATATTTCAGTGACATGGAAGGAAATAAGAAATATCACTGCCAGCACACAAGTCTCGATCCACTGCATGGTGCACAGTACTCATTACAGGCCACTGCCAAGAGAGATTACTGCTTTAGAACTCAAGTGACAGATGTAGGAATTCCAGCCTAACTCATACAATCATTTAATCCAATTCATAGCTAATACTGTACTGAAACATGTCTCTGCAGACATCCTTTTATTTAAGGTTTAGCACCCAAAACTAAGGCTATCTTATATCAGTCTACATCTGCTAGGCTGGACAATACTAAAATACAGTTTTCAGCAGTCCTTCCCCACTTTCATACTCCAACTTGATAGTTTTAAAATCCCCATTAGATATATAATAATGTAACAAAAGGAAAAAGAGACTTGTAAAACCAGAGTGAAGAAAAATAAGGAGAAATAATTTACAAACTAATGGCATGGCCTGCAGCATACATTAAGTTTAGGCTCCTCACTAGTAAAAAGTGCTAATTAAATTTGGAAATCAACTTTCACAATAACCTGTTTTCACCTGCAAATAAATGCTTCTTATGGTTTTCAGGCTTGTTGTCAACTTCAAATTGCTTCAAATTATGAATTTCTACAGTTTAATTCCCTTCCAAATAGCCAAATGTACAAGAAGTTTAATCAACATAAAAGTACATTTTAGAGAGTTATTACAGCTTCACAAATCATTTAAAATAATTAAGAAAAACAATTAATGTTTACTACTTCAAGTTACATGCATAATTACTGAAGTGAAATCATGTCTATTTAAAACTAGCACTTCATTAAATTAAAACAAAGGTGCATTCTCTTTTAACAATCTTTGGAGTCTACTGTGTAACTACAGAATTGCACAAATATGAAAAATATCCTTCATGTAGTCAAACAACTAAGAACAACAAATCAACTCCAAACAAAACTAAGCCTTTCCAGTAATGAGTTCCGTACCAAGCTGGAAACCAAAGTACATAATAAACTAGCAGAGAAGGAGCTCTGCAAGGAAGAGTTTAACAACTTCAAAAGAAGGCAAAGAATTTTTTAAAACGAGAGCAGCTTTCCTCAAAAGACTTTAGAAACTAAACAACTGATACAACATAGAGCATGCTACAAAAGACAAGCATCTTACTCTGAAAGAGGTGAAAGGAAAAGCCTATCCCTGGCATTTAAAAGCCAAATACAGATATAGAATATATTTTCCACATCATAAGTCTATTTCTAATTCAGTGAAAAATTGACTGACAATATCTATTAGAGTACAGAAAATGTAATATACTTACTCCAAAAGAAGTAAAAGCTTGAGATGATATTTTTAAGTAAAGTACCAAAACAAACCCCCCCACTATTTTAAAGTGATTTTTTCCTTAAATCCCGGTTTTCTCTAATACACATTGCACACATAGAAAAATAAACCGTGTAACAGATTTATTCATTTGAGGAAACTGACAAATACAGACCCCATTTTTCTTCTTCCAAAACAACACAGAAAGTTTCTTGGAATGTCATAAAAATTCAACAGAAGAAGGAAAGACTTTTAACAAAATTTCTATAGGATTTAACTCCTACATTGAAGAAGAGGGGAAAAAAGTTATTTTACTTTAAGTAATCCAGCTATCATCCCAGTTAAGTGTCAGAAAACAAAACTAAACCTATAAAGAGTTTATATAAAAATTTAATTAAGTGTGTACATAAATTTATGCATAAAATAATAATTAAAAAATATGTTCCCAAGAGCAAATCCTTATTAAGTATTATAAAAATAATACACAAGAAAACATAGTACATGCTACTTACTTTAACAAGAGTTTCAGGAGACACTTCCTCATCTGGGACCCAAAGTTTTGTTGTCTTTTTTCCTGGAAGCTAAACCAAATGTTACATTTATTACACTACTGTTACTCTTCAGTGACACTTGTAATCTCTTCTTTCCTGTTTGCTTCTGGAAACAATACAGCAGCACTCCCTGGTCAGCTCTATGCCTTCTGTATCTTGTAGAGGTAACCACTACAGAAGTGAGATACTTCACTATCCAAGTATCAGCAAATTTAAGATAAGCAAAGAGATTTTCTGTTGCTGTTGTTACCTGAAAACTATTCCTGTTGAGTGTAATAACCATTGCTTTGAAAGTAACTTCTAGTTTTTCCATATTCAGTAGATTGGAACCTCACTCACATTTTACCATTCTAGGCAGTGTAGCTTTCCCTAAGCAATTTCTAACAATGCACAAGTTCATTTTTTGACTTCATAATCACTTTTTAATCAATACAAAAGTGTTCAAAAAATAAATACTCAGTCTTCCATTTAAATACTGTATTTTAATTTCAAATGTATTATACTTCCTAAAAATCACAACTAACTCACACAAGAAACAGAATGAAGTCCTAACAATTTTCCCCTTTTTAACCAGTGCCAAGTCATGAGTGATCAAATGCTCTGCTATGCAGCTCATCACTTTTGTAAGATTCCCAAATTAGAACTCTCCTTTCCTGTACCATAGGTTTCCAGTGGAGTCATACATGAGGAAATCAAAAGACAACCATATACAAGAAGTAGAACCAGCATGCCAAATATTCTCCCAAGCACTTGCTGCATATGATATTGCAGGAAAAGCATACTCTTAATACAAAGTTTTAGAAATACTCACCCTATCATTCATTAGCAAATCTTTAACAATAAAAGTAGCAACCAAAGATTTCAAAGGAGCAGCAAACTGGTCAGGTGCAAGCATGGCTATATGGCCAATAGTAACCAAAGGCGTAATGAGGTGCTCAAAATTGCTTGGATCCAAACTTTTATGCAGTGGCTAAAAAAAAGGCAAAAAATTCAAGCATTACTGATATCTGAAGGGATGGGAATGACAGCTTTGTAGCAAGTTGTCAATTTCTATTTCAGAAATACAATTTTAAAAGAACTATTGATTATCTAATTTTAAAGATACATTCACCAACTCATCAAGTCTCCCACAAGTCAGAGGAAACAGACAAAATACTTATCACCTCTGGATAGTTCAAAAAGTGACAGTTCAAGAATGAC
>VZTR01012706.1:24772-39316 GCA_013400775.1 Chaetops frenatus
ACTTGACAACCAGCATGCAGAGATGGTAAGAAGTTTCCAGCAGCCTTTTCGTTTTCATTCTAGCCTTTACTTTGGTTTGATTTGATTAATAAATTGTGCATTAACACAAGCAGCCCTGCTCGCTGTCGGTGTGTTTCAGCCTTCAAAGAAACAAGCGGCCGGGCAAGGCGAATAGGGGGATAATAAATAAATAAATCAGCTCTGTGCTGCGTGGATTGGGGGAAGAAATTGTCTAAGAGGTTGTGCTAAACTTTAAGTGAGTTTGGGGGGGTTGAAATGGGATGGCCACATGTTTTTTACCGCCTCCTTCCTTTCCCTAAAGATGATGAGCTAGTGTAAAAAAAAAAAAAAGTGTTTGCGGATGGAGGGAGGGAGAGTCAAGGTGGAGTAGGGTTGAGTCGGACATGCGGTGGTCTGATCTGTTTTGGCCACCACCTTCTGCTCGGAAATGAGTACGGTTTGCACACAATGTAAAGGTAACCTTTGAGAGCGGGAAGGAGCTGTGTATTCGCGTGTGAAACATCGCCTGCGGCAGGGAGACAGGAGTGTAAATCTACCTTCCCTCCGAAACTCTTTTTTTGTTGTGCATGTGCTTGCAGTTTGCACCTCTCCAATCAGCGAGTGCTAACAGAACTTGGAGAGTTATGCTGATGCCCTAACTGTAAAGGGGAAGGTGAAGCCTCTCAAAAACCAATTTTGATCAAGTTTTTGCTGCTTATTTCATGTGCTGTGTATTTGCACGTCTCCTTTACAGTAGGGGTTTTGCAAAGCAGGGTTTAGGCTTTAATTTAAAAATTGAAAGTCGAAATGCCAAGGACCTCATTTGACTGAAGTCTGTTTGTCTGGGTTGTGATATGAGGATAGGTTAAACAGCTGCGAAAGACAAGCCCATTTAAGCCGTAACTACATGTAACATGCAGAATGATAACTGTGTCGCGTTAACACATGGATCGACCTCAGCTGGTGATGAACGGTGATCATCCCATATTCAATGAAGTAGTGTATTTTCAGCCGCTGTTTGACTACTGCTCTGCTTTTAGTCAGCTTTTGTCACCTCACTCCAGGGATGTTACAGAGCTGTCTTGTGTGTTGAATATACACATACATACGTACATGCACACACACAAGTGTGTGTGTATATATATAGGTACACACACACATATATACGCACATACATATATATACTTATAGATGTGTATGTTTCTGTATGCATGCATGTATGTATGTATATACAGTACTCAAACTAGAGATAGAGAATGTCGGTGTGAATGGAGTTTACGATGGAGGGTTTGTGTTTTTCCCTTCTCTCCCTAACATGACATGTCTTGTTTCAGTGATCAAAGCCACAGTTGGAGTGTAGGAGATGCAATTGTCAAATGTAGACAACAAGGAGAAAAAAAAAAAAAAAAAAAAAAAAAAAAAAAAAAAAAAAAAAAAAAAAAAAAAAAGGGAGGGGGGAAAAAGCAGCATGTGCCCAGGACTGTGGTTATAGTAACACTGACAGAAATTAAAGTGGTTTTGAAAGCAGCATGCGATTTATGATGGTTCCCATTTACCCTAGAGTCAAGCTGTTGTAAAATTGATGCACAAAAGACATCATGTAGTAATCTGGTGTACCCAGGATTAAAGTGGCAACGAGCATCTTTTTCGTGTGTCTGATGGTTAAAATGGTTTGAAGCCATTTTTTAAGTATGAAATCAAAGCAGGCTATTACTTATTTCTTTTCTTAATCTGTATATTAGCTGTATCTACTAGTTGTTGAAATATTTTTTAGTGGAAGTGGGTTTATATTTTTCACTATATTCCATTTCCCCTTCTGTATTATGACCCATCTCCATAGACATATAAAATAGATAACATTTTTGTCATCGTTTCAGAGTACAAATGTTCATAGTTTATTTACTGAGTTCATTTCAGACAGTAATATTTAATAAGCCTGATCAGCAGATCTGCACAAGAATACCAAGTTCCTGCAAAAGTATGTGGAACTTTCCTTGTCCTTAAAAATAGCAGGATTTTTAAATCTGAAATTTAATGGAGCATATGTGCTCTCTGATACACTGTAGTTTCATTTTAAACTGTCCAGTATTAATGAGCCAACTAGCTCTATGTATGTGCCGCTTTAAAGTCCTAAGGCACACAAATTTTAAAACTTGCTAAATATTTCAAATTACTCATCTTTATCTGATCATGTGTAGAAAAATCTTAATTGTAAATTATAAACTATTTTTTATGAGCAAATTTTGAAACTGCTTTTAAGACTTGGGATCATGAAAGTGTTTCTTATGCACACATCTTGCACATGTAGTAGAAAAATCCTGCCTTGGTACACTATTTTGTAAAAAATACAAGTGTGACATTTTAAGGGAAAAAACTTCTAGGAGCAGATCTATGCCTTTAATTGCATTACGTTTTTATTATTGAGGCATTTGAGAAAGATGACTATGCAATTGCAGTAAACAAAGTAAAGAAGCAGACAAAAGCAGAGATGGCTATTGCTGTATTAAAATGTAAATGTTAGTTTGAATTTTCTAGTGAGTTTTTGAGTTCAGTGCTTTACATAACATTTTGTCCTAATCTTGCTTGCTGTCAGAGATGTTTCATGGTTGTGCAATTGCTGCAGTCAAGAATGCCAATTTGCATTCCAGGAGTGTCATTTGATTACTTTTATCTACACAGCTCGAAGACCAGCCCAGACCTCTCATTTCATCTTGCCATGTCACGAGTCAGTGCTATGTCCTCTTTTCAAAAATCTGCCTGATTTAGACAAGAAAGGAAAGCACTTTCATGTTGCAGCCGCAGTCCCCTGCTAACTTGTCAGCAGCAGGATATGATTCACTTGGGCCCAGAAGAATGGTACAGAGATGAGGGTTAGGCGGTTCAATAAGCCTATGGACAGGTAGTGTGTGACATCCCAAGAGAGCTTAAGTTAATGAAGAACAGGTCTGCTTAGTTCTTCATACTATGACCTGGTGCTGTCCCCACAGTTTTCTCATTTGATCTTTCCCAGCAAATTGATCTTTTCTAGTACTTTTTTGCCTTCCAAGTTAGTCCTTCTGGGACTGAAATTAGCAGAGCAACTTAAGTTGGATAATACAGCTGTTCAGAAAAGAAGGAATTGGATACTAGCTCATAGAGGGGGGAGGGGAAAGTAAGCTATTCTTTCTGTTGTTACTGAGAATTCCTTTTATTTTTAATACTGCAGTTTTGTTTTCAAAAAACTCACAATAACCGTATTACTTTGGAACTTTGCTTTCTCATTTAATAAAGTTTGTACTGATGGTCCACTGCACACTGCATTAAATGTGTATCATTTAAATAAAACAAACATGCTTGCAGCATAGACTGCAGGTTTGCTTTGGTGTTTGTCAGTTGAACTTGCTTGTTAGAAATGATTTGCTAGTCTGTAATGAGGCTTTTACAGTTGTTGTAAGACATTTTAAATATCAATTGCACATGCCAACTACATTATTTATAGTCTGCTAAATAACTGTAATTCTGTAGTATCCAATACCGAAATGCAGTGGAGATTAAACAATAAAAGCCATTACAAATGGTATGTGTAAATATTATGGTAGGTGAAAATATAGTCAGGGAATTACCACTGGCATTACTGGTTTTCTGGAAAACCAGCACATGCCAACAAGTTGATTTTAACTAACATTCTTTTCTTAATATTTGGGATCTAAATAGGCTATAGTATTGTCTGTCAGGTTTCTTACATGATTTTGCACTTGGTAATTGGAAAGTGGAATGAAGGGGTGTGTGTGTGTTTCAATACATATGTGGCTAGGTTGTCAAACAGTATAATATTTCAAAACAGAATTTGGTAAATAAAGTGTAAGTTGGAAATGATTGAGAAGGTCTTTAGTATGCTGCACAAGAGTAAGCGGTATTTAACTTTCTGTATTTCATAGCAGATGTTCTCACATATAATCCACATCCTTTCAAGTTGTAGAATTGAAAACACTGCTGAATGGAAACAAGAACACGTATTATGTAAGGGAAATACTTCTCTCACTCTCTCTCAGTATTGCTTTTGAAAATGGAAAGGAACTGTAAAGGATCATTGGTCAGTTAAGCTCCTCTGGAGAGCTAGAGGGAGCTTCCGGGTTTTATTAGATATGCCATAGGTAAGAAAAAGGGGGAAAATATTCTGAATAAGGGAGGGCTGATTTCTAACTTTTTTCAGAGCCTAAGATCTTGAAATTAGGCTTTAAGGTGGCTTTGTTCTGTGTTCTGTATCTGTGTATGTCAGTAGGATTTGTGGCTGACTACAGATCTTGTGAATTTCAAACAAAGCAGAAATGACCAACAGCAAAGCAATTACATTAAAACAAGTCCAAGTAAAACATTGGATTTTGTACAAAACCCAAATTTATTTTTCTTTCGTCTCAAAGATGGGCGTTTTTGGCAGTGTCCCTTTCCCTTTTGCACTTTGGACACTGTCACTAGAATGTGAAGTCGTTTCATCACTGAATGTTGTTTAATGAGAGCCTTGACTCTCAGTCTGCAGGTTTGCACAGAAGTTTTTATTTAGTGATTTAATTTGATTTAATGTCCACTATTAGTATGTGTTAGGAAAAAAATGTACGTGTCTGGAAATACAAGAGGTTCGTCATAAAATACAAAACAAATAGAGTATATCTGTCATTTTGGAAATGTGTATCACTTCCTAATCTAGTCAGGAATTTGTACTTAATTTAGAAGAATAGCATTTAGGATGGCTTAATAAAAAGCATCTGTCTAAACCTTGTATTCTGTGTCAGTTTCATCCCACCTAAATTCTGACATATTGTTTCTAAAAATGCATTGATCATAGTTGCTGTTTAGTATTTATATGGCAGCTTTTATAAGTATTACTTTGGACAAACTTATTTACCATTTCAGTAAATTATATAATCCAGTGACATAAAGTACCAGATTTGTCTCTTTTATCTCTCACACAGTAGCTCTCATTATGTGCTGTGCTAGTAAAACCCTTTATTTGTTGATTATTAGAATCTTAGTACACTCAGGAGTTCTGCTGTAATTTAATGTTCAAAGAGGTTCTCTCATTTAGAATTTTCCCATAATACTCTCACCACATATTATAAATATGTATATTTTATACTCCAGATAGATATGTAAATACTTTTTTTTATATATATTCCAGGTAAATGAAGGATTTTGAGAGAGAATTCTTTTCTTCTGGAGCATCTATTTCAGTACTCTTCTCTTGAAATATTTTATGTAAAAAGACCTCACACAAATTCAGGTAACAATCAGATTTGCTTCTGATTTGTTACTTTAGAGAGTTCTTTCTGTATCTTTAATTTTTTTTAATGTTCTGCTATGTACTTAAATCACATTTTTGTAGAAAACTATAAAAAGCTAGAGAAGTTTTAAAACCATGCTGGGCATTGCAATTATTTTTTCATTATGCGAACCAGAGTGTTCGTAATGCTGATTTGTAAGTCACAAGCCAAGTGAAATCAAAATGCCATAAGCTAACCACTAAAAAGTTTTTAAGTCACCATGGTCTGGTGCACTGTCTGGAAGTTCAGCTATGTTTTTGCAGAGTAGTGCAGTTGGTTAGGTCTACCGTTCTGCTGCGTATAAAGCTGTAGAAGCTAGGCCTGTTAGAAAATCTTCAGCTATGGGAAGTTTTAAAGGGTATGCAGAGCATATTATTAACTGTTATCAGCTGTAAATGAAGCTGGGTGTATGTACAACACCCGTCATGCTGTCAGCTGGAATCACACTGAATTAGTGTTGCAACTTTATTATATTTGTCAGATATGTATTATTTTGAAACTTTTGATTTGTGCTCTTAGTCAATGCTCTTTACTGTTGAATACAAAGATGTAACAGCAAACAAAAAACATTTTTCCCTTTTTGTGACCTGACATTTGCCAAAGTGCCTCATGCTGAAATTTCTTTTCAGTATCTTTTTTTTTCTTCCAAAGCCAGACATGTACCCAGACACAAAAGCCTCTGTGTATAGCAAGCTGTTTTAAATATTGTGACTCGACGATGTGCTGTCCTTTCTCGGCTTGAGCCAAGGATCTCTGCTCAGTGTCTGTGGATTACCAAGTCCCTTCTTTATTGTACCTCTTGTCAGCTATTCCTATTCATTTAACCTTTCATTAGTGTCTGTGCTGCTTCACTGTCTGGAAAGGCAAGGAGAAACCTAAAGGCCTACTGTCACAGTTATTAGATTTCTCGGTTACATCCCAGCAACCATAAAGGAGTAAGAGTCAACACTATTGTCATGCATGCTGCTATCCTGGGGTGCAACTCTTCTGTGCATGTCAAGGACATGTGCCACATGTTGATAATGCATCCCAGAGATAAATGCACAACATGGGGGATAAACCAAGGCTGGCACTAATGAGCTTTGTAGGAGTTATTGCAAAGACAAACAGTTGTGAAGGAATTTCTCTTAAAATCTCGTAAAGAGATGGATTTGCACTAAGTGTTGCCAAGGCTTACTTGCAAGGTGGTTGTCAATCATGTTAGTTTCATTTAAGTGCCATTTACAAAGAAAAAATGTTTTCTATGACTTAGAAATGTGTTGCTTTTCACTTTTTAAGCTGCCAGGCTAAAGTATACTTGAAATTGTCCTCAATAATACACTTTATGACTATTGTTTCTATTTACTTTGTTTTGGAGCAAACCTGCAAATCTTTCAAATTACTTGAAAAAAAAATAGCAAATAGTAATTGCAATAAATTTTGAAATACTCCTCTTAGTAAAGCTCAAAAGTTCACTCTTGATTTTGTAAAAGCATTGTCATGGTCTTTTCTGAGGCATAAATTTGGCTGAAAATATCTAGATGCATCTAAGTACTTTATTCTACATTTGCTACCCAAAGAGCCAGAAGTTGTGACACAGCTTCCTTATTCTACTGAGGCACGCCCTCCATTTAATCCAGTGCCATATTCACATACATTTTGACTCTGAAGTTGCTTGAAGCCCATTATATCCTGTTAACCAAATCTAGCTGAACTATTATATAAACTCAGTTTATATAATAGGAAAAATACATGCTTATGCCTGACTTCCCTATAGTTGACCTTTTAGAATGCATTTTAGTTGCATTTTTATCACTAGCATTATAACAATATGATGTATAACTTCATATGACTTCCATAAGGAGATTTTGGCCAAAACAAAATTAAACTGATAGATTCATAGTTAAATAATAATTTTAGTAGTTCTCCTTCATTCTGTGTAAAACTTCAGGGTCTCATATTGCTCCCATTCACAGCAAGCTTGGAAGTGGGAGTAAAGCCACCGAAACCAGTGGAGTTAAAGTTTTATGAAACTGTTGAAAAAAGTCTAGTCACCTCCTTTGCACTCTTCATAGCACATTAAGAGGATTTTGAAGATTATAAATCTAGCGGGCTACAGGACAATTCTTTACAACTTCCTTATTTCAGATAAGCATTTTAGATTAACATAATCTGAAAGTATGAGTGGTCATTGTTTATTAGTAGGAATTCTGTGCTTTTTAGTTCTTTATATTCTTAATGTTAAAGAAGTAAAGCCTGACTGCACCTTTTGCTTTAATTCAGAACATAGAATCCAAAGTGATCAGCAGTATAACAGCTGATTTTAGGAACAAGTGCATCCAAAGAAAACTGTAACAGAAAATTCAGCAAAAGCAGTCTTTTTATTTTTCTTGTTCAAACACTGGAAACATTTGTAATGCTGATACTTAATTCCACTTTCCTGAAACTAAAAGAGAAGCTTTTGTATTTTGTGATTTGGATTAGACAAATATTTAAATGAAAAAAAAAATCTTCAGACATGATCTGGAACAAATATAGAAGTGCCATTAGTTTAAAACATCCTTTCATTACTAGACTGATACCAGCTTTGATGAGTCTAAAACTTACTACATGGTTTCCAAATCAAAGATGAAAGGGCCAGTTAGGAATCAAATAAATTTTCCTGTTGAAATGTAGCATTTGACATTTAGAAAGATGTGCTCAGCATGATGAACCACTTCTCTTTACTGTAACTAGCCTGGTGATTTTTTTGCGACAAAACTACGTTGAAATTGAATTGAGGTATAATAAATTTAACATAAATTAATTTGGAACCCCTGATTAGTGCCATTTTTGAACTAAGGGAAATATTTTTCCTAAAAGTGCTTTTTCGCCCTTTATTGTTAAGACATGTAAAATTTCATTGCTAAGTAATTACTTTTGTAGTTGTTTTGATAGACTCTTACTGGCCTAACTCCGTTGACTTTGTTGTGGGAGCGTGCTGATTTTATTAAAGAAGGGTTTTCTTATTCATCTTACTGTGCATTTGTAGGTATATTCCTAATACTAATAAAATGGGCGTATACCCCATCTGTATGTTTGAAAAGTTGTTATTATTATGGACAGTAATTTATAGTCTACAGTGCAGTCCAAGAGTTTTTATACTGTCCTGATGTCAGTTATATGCTTCTAAAAGTCTACTGATAGTACTTAGCTCTCCAGATTGAGAGAGAATCCAAGAGAGCGTTTTTGAAAAATTTTTTCTGTTCTCCTAGAGATGCTAAGAATTAGAAAAAAGTTGCAGATACTACGTAAATAAAAGTACAAACTTTCAACTTTTGTGCTAGGCTATAATTGTATTTCAGTTAGCAGCTGTACTTTGAGCCAGCTTTTCAAGATACCTTGTTTCTGATATCCCATAAAATATGCCTGATCAAAATAAATGACTCTTAAAGCCAGTTGTGATTATATAAGCAATATGGAGAGGCTGAGTAATTGATGTTTTTCAGTACACAAACTGGCATTAAGATTTTCTTCTCACTTTGGTGGAAATATTAAAAAGCAGTGAAAATATTAAAAGCTGTGGAAATATTAAAAGCAGTAAAATCGTGTACGTTATGTAAATATAAGTTTTTATGTGAATTTAAGTCTAAGGTAATGCATTTCATGTGGTAAGACAGCAAGAAAGTGAAGTAGAAACAGGAAGCAATAGCAGATAAGTGATGTGTGATTTAAAGGTTTCTATTCCTTTACTTCAACTATGCTTATTATTTAACTTTTGCCATTGGAATGTAAGTTACAATATTCTTTATTTCCTCTTATCTACATGTAACTTGTACTAGTTTGTGTATCAGTTTTTATTTATCAGCTGGTATATTTAAAGGATTTGTGATATCAGATGATTCTTCATAAGCAGGAATTTCTTCAGATCCTGAGCAGACACTTTTGCAATGGTGGGGTCACTATGATAGTAGCAGGGATGGGAGTGATCTACTGTTTCTTTATGGTTTTGCTTGGGGGTGAGAAAATGGGAAGAAACCGTTGACTATCTCCTGTAGATTGATGGACAGCCTTTGTGAATACTCTAGTAGTAGTCTTTTAAAAATAAGAGGTGAATAATAGGCTCTGTGATGCTGGTGACAGCCGGGTAGGAGGTGGGTGAGAGTGATTGGAAGAACCTGACAGGCTTCTATCTCTAGTCACCCTAGCAGCAGGACAAGAGGCTTGCCTCTTTCCAATTGCGCACAACTTTCCTATTCTCTCATGTTACTTGTACGTGGAATTTCATGGTCCTTTTCCTGCTGAATGATTCACAGGTGTGGGAAGTGTGGTGGGATGAATTTTGTATCATTTGTGAGTTCCATACAGTATTTGGAAGCCTCTAGGCTCCACAGAGGATTTGTGAGTCTGTTAGATAAACCTGTGGAACACACAGGCAGTTACTGTCTTCCCATTGTCAAACATGGAGGGTCAAAAAAAATCACTCTTCTCAGGTAGCTGTGGCCACACTCACAGAGAATCTAATTACAGTAGATCAAACAGTTGCAAGAGAGAAACTCGCTGAGTGGTAGAGTCAAGAGAACTACTCTTGTCCTCACCTTTATGGAGTTAAGCCTCAAGGATGTGATATTCACCTTCAGACTTCAGTTTTATTCAATCAGTTTTTAAGGATTGTTTTTACTCCTCTTGTGATAAGTTTGTAACAAAGGAACACAAATTTAGCTCATAATAAGCAAAATCATAAAATCATAGAATGGTTTGGGCTGAAAGGGACCCTCAAGATTGTCTGGTTCCAACTTCCCCCACCATGGGCAGGGACACCTTTCACTAGACCAGATTACTCAAAACCCCATCCAATACGGCCTTGAGCACTTTCAGCGGTAGGACATCCACAAATTGCCAGGACAAGCTGTTCCAGTGCCTCACCACTCTCACAGTAAAGAATTCTCCTTAATACCGAATCTAAACCTACCTGCTTTCAGTTTGAAGCCATTCTCCTTACATTTCTATGTGAAAGTCTCTCTTAATCTTTCTTGTAAGCTCCCTTCAGATACTGGAAAGGCACAATTAGGTTACCCCAAAGCCTTCTCTTCCCTAGGCTGAACTATCCTAATTCTATCAGCCTTTCCTCATAGGAGAGAAATTCCATCCCTATAAAACACTTATCGTCCCTCTTCTGGACTCTCTCCAACAGGTCCATGTCCTTCCTGTGCTGGGGCCTCAGAGCTGATGCAGCCCTGCAGGTGGGGTCTCAGCAGAGCAGAGCAGAGAGGCAGAATCCCCTCCCTGGCCTTGCTGCCCATGCTGCTTTGGATGCAGCCCAGGATACCGCTGGTTTCTTGGAATGCAAGCACATATTGCCAGTTGACATCCAGCTTTTCATCCATGTAAGCCTCCCAAGTCACTCTCCTCATGGCTGCTCTCTTTCCTTAATTCTTCAGCCTATGTTGGTACCAGGGCTTGCCCCAACCCAGGTGCAGCACTTTGCTCTTGGCCTTGTTGAACCTCATGAGATTGCCATGGACCCACTCATTGAGCTTGTCCAGGACATCTGGAGGGCATCCTGGCCTTCGGGCACGTCAGTCACACCATCCAGCTTGGTGTTGTCTTCAAACTTGCTGATGATGCACTCGATTCCTCTGTGTGTGCCGTTGCTGGAAGTCATTGATTTAACGGCTGAAGACATAACACTGATCCCAATACAGTCGCTTGAGGGACATCACTTGTTACTGGTGTCCATTTGGGATACTGAGCCATTGACCACTAGACTCTGAATGGAATCATCCACCTTCTTCGCTTTATCCACCTTATCCATCAAACAGTCCATCCACAAAATCCATATCTCTTCAATTTAAAGAAAAGGATATTGTGGGAAGTAGTGTCAGAGCCCTTATGTGAAGTCCAGATAAATGACANCTCAAGATTGTCTGGTTCCAACTTCCCCCACCATGGGCAGGGACACCTTTCACTAGACCAGATTACTCAAAACCCCATCCAATACGGCCTTGAGCACTTTCAGCGGTAGGACATCCACAAATTGCCAGGACAAGCTGTTCCAGTGCCTCACCACTCTCACAGTAAAGAATTCTCCTTAATACCGAATCTAAACCTACCTGCTTTCAGTTTGAAGCCATTCTCCTTACATTTCTATGTGAAAGTCTCTCTTAATCTTTCTTGTAAGCTCCCTTCAGATACTGGAAAGGCACAATTAGGTTACCCCAAAGCCTTCTCTTCCCTAGGCTGAACTATCCTAATTCTATCAGCCTTTCCTCATAGGAGAGAAATTCCATCCCTATAAAACACTTATCGTCCCTCTTCTGGACTCTCTCCAACAGGTCCATGTCCTTCCTGTGCTGGGGCCTCAGAGCTGATGCAGCCCTGCAGGTGGGGTCTCAGCAGAGCAGAGCAGAGAGGCAGAATCCCCTCCCTGGCCTTGCTGCCCATGCTGCTTTGGATGCAGCCCAGGATACCGCTGGTTTCTTGGAATGCAAGCACATATTGCCAGTTGACATCCAGCTTTTCATCCATGTAAGCCTCCCAAGTCACTCTCCTCATGGCTGCTCTCTTTCCTTAATTCTTCAGCCTATGTTGGTACCAGGGCTTGCCCCAACCCAGGTGCAGCACTTTGCTCTTGGCCTTGTTGAACCTCATGAGATTGCCATGGACCCACTCATTGAGCTTGTCCAGGACATCTGGAGGGCATCCTGGCCTTCGGGCACGTCAGTCACACCATCCAGCTTGGTGTTGTCTTCAAACTTGCTGATGATGCACTCGATTCCTCTGTGTGTGCCGTTGCTGGAAGTCATTGATTTAACGGCTGAAGACATAACACTGATCCCAATACAGTCGCTTGAGGGACATCACTTGTTACTGGTGTCCATTTGGGATACTGAGCCATTGACCACTAGACTCTGAATGGAATCATCCACCTTCTTCGCTTTATCCACCTTATCCATCAAACAGTCCATCCACAAAATCCATATCTCTTCAATTTAAAGAAAAGGATATTGTGGGAAGTAGTGTCAGAGCCCTTATGTGAAGTCCAGATAAATGACATCTTTAGCCCTTCCCTTGTCCACTGATGAAGTCACTCTTTTTAGAAGCCCACTGGGTTGGTCAGGCAAGAATTTCCCTTGATGGAGCAGTGCCGGTTGTCTCAAATCACCTCTGTGACCTCCATGTGCCTTAGCAGAGCTTCTAGAAGGATCTGTTCCATGATCTTCCCAGGCACAGAGGGAAGATGACAGGTTAGGCATTGCCAGAGTTCTTCTTTCTGGCCTTTTAAGCACAGGTTCAATGTTTCCCCCGTTTTCAGTCACCTGAGACTTTCTCTGATTGCCATGACTTTTCAAATACATGAAGAGTGGCTTAACAACTGCATCAGTCAGTTTGCTCGTGACTATGGGATGCATCTCCTCAGGTCCTGTAGAATTGTTCCTGATTATGTTCCTCAGATGGTCACAAACCTGATCTTCTCTTACACTGGGAAGCACTTTGCTCCCCCAGGCCCTGTTGTGAGATGCCTCCACTCAGGAAGTGCAAGAAGAGAGGTTGCCAGTGAAGACTGAGACAAAAATTGTTGAATACCTCAGCCTTCTCCTTGCCCATTGCTACCAGTTTTCCAGCTTGTTTGTCAGAGGGAGTTTACCTTCTCTGACCTTCCCATACTGGTTAGCATACCTGTAGAAGCCTTTGTGCTTCTCTGTGTGCCTCGACAAGGTGAACTGCACTTTCCCTTGGTCTTCCTCACCCCATCTCTACACAACTGGGAAGCACCCAAGTGCTCTTCCCAGGAAGAAGACCTGTCCCTGCTTCACTGCCACTGCACTTCTTTCCTGCCCTTTAGTTTAACCAAGAGTTCCCTATTCTGCAGTACCACCTCTTGCCTTCTCTGCCTGAATTCTTGCTCCTGGGGATTGCTAGGTCTAATGTTCTATGAAAGACTTCATTAAAGATCTGCCAGCTCTGTTCTGCTTCCTTGTCCCTGAGGGCAGTTTCCCAGAGAGTCCAGTAGTGGGCTTCATCCCACCCAGTTTCAGAAATGGCATCTTGGTCATAATTTTCTAGCAACACGGTGGCTTCCAGCTCTGGTTTGCTGCCCATGCTGCGTGCATTGGTGTAGAGGCACTTGAGCTGTACTGTTGGCCAAGTCACCTTCTTTAGAGGAGCACCCCTAAATTTCTTTGAGGTGTTTCCCTGGTGCCTCCCTGATGCCAGCTACTGCCTTAGAAATTCCTGTCTTATCTCTGTAAGAGTCAAGTGTGTTCCATTGTGTCTAGCACATTTCAGACTCATTGACAGAGGGCCCTTGCTAGTACTAAATATTTATGTTTATTCTACATGTTGGAAGAATGATTTTGATTTGATGTTTAAATTTAATGCAAATTTATTTCAAAAAGCAATGTAGTACTTTGTTAAAAACTTACCAGTGGCTAGTATAGAAAGGTTAGCTGCAAATACAGTGGAAGGAAAAACGTTCAGAAATTCTGCTGCAGCTTTCCTCTGTGTGTGTGTGTATGTATGTATTTATACAATACATTATGGTAAATGCATACACAGTATTTCCTTATAAACTCATTAACATATAAATATACACAAACATACATACCTATTCTCATATACATGGTATGCATGCAGCACATACATATGTGCACGCATTCAGATATTCCTCCTGGACTCAGCCCTAGGGAGGCACATCTGGGGCTCTGCATCCAGTTCTGGGTTCGTCAGTTCAAAAGAGACAGGGAGCTGCTGGAGCAGGTCCAGTGGAGGGTGACAAGGATGGCTGGAGCATCTGTTTTATCAGGAAAGGCTGAGGGAGCTGGGCCTGTTCAGTCTTGAGAAGAGACAACAGTGTGGGGCCTCATCGATGCATACAGTTGTCTGAAGGGAGAGTGTCAAAAGGGTGAATTCAGGCTCTGCTTGGTGCTGTCAAGGAACAGGACGAGGGGCACTGNGAGGTTCCACCTGAACATGAGGAAGAAATTCTCTACTGTGCAGTGACCAAGCACTGGCCCAGATTGCCCATCAATGTTATGGAGTGTCCCTATAGGAGATATTCCAGAACCGTGCTTGAGCAGGCAGGTTAGGCCAGATGACCTCTTTGGTGGTCCCTTCCAGTATTACCAGTTTTGTGATTGTGATTCAGTGATACGCATATGTATTTTTATATATATACATATGTATATATATATATAAATGCATAACGTTATTTCTGGACTGAAATATTTTCCTACCAGGGAAGCTTTTTGAGTAGTTCTTGTTCTTGAGTAAAAGTAAGATATACATC
>VZTR01012707.1:5892-16422 GCA_013400775.1 Chaetops frenatus
ATGCCCAGTGAATGGGAATAAAAGGGCCCAGAATGCATGATCTGTAATAGACTCCTGTGGCAGTTTTCTAGTATTTTTTGACATACATAGAAATGCATATATCCAGTATATGACATGCTATAAAGGATGTCTGCTTCTATCACCTGCATGTTTAGAACTTCAAATACTGGTATTTCAGAAAATTGGGAGGTTCTGTATAGTAAAAGTAGCATGCAATTAATTTTAGTGCATTAGGAACCAGGGCAAAAAAATACCAGAACTTGAGTTCCTGTTTACCTTTTACTTAAGTGAGCTGCTGGAATTGCCTGGAGGGCGCATCCTGTGGTCCTATGGCAGTGAGAGGTATACCTCTTAATGCTTCTAAAATTATTGCTAGTTTCCTATTGTGTGCAGAATAATGCTCTTCATACTATAGGAAACAAATATAATATCGAACTATTGATCTCTGTGAATATAGAATAGTCAGAATAAAAGCTAAGCAGCAGAAATGGCTTAGTCTATAAGCAGTTTATTTCATTGTTTGATGCAGATATTTACAATAATAAAGGAACTATAACTGATGCAAGCAAAGGAAATGGAATTTTCTGTTACTTTTCTGTGTAGAGCTGAGCATCTTCAAAGAGCTTTCCTGTCTTTAAACTGTACTGATATCTCAATGTCCCCATTTCTGAGTCAGTATATTTTTCTGTATCAAAGGACATTGTGGCAAATTCCAGGTTTTAAACGTGGGTTTGTTCATGTGTGTAACCCTGCTAGCACTTCTAAAATCATCAGGATAAAATTTAGAGCCCTTTTGCACAGGAAAGAAGGAAAAGGTTGAAAAGATGCATGTCCAAAGATACCAATCCAGTCTTATTTCACTTCTTAATTTTTTTCGCTCTGCAAAATTTCATTTTAATTCAGAGTAGATAAATGAGTAGCTAGAAAAAACCCTGAGGGACAGACGTACTAGAATATTCCTGGTACTTCCTTCATTAGAAAAGCTAAGGTCAAAAGATTCAAAGGTGGAAAAACTTGATTGCACAAAGGTTCTTTACATATTCACTCCAGAAGATGTATAGAGTTTCCCCTCTGCAAAGAGAAATACGTACGAAATGTGTTTTGTCCATCTTCCTCATAGGTGGATACAAGATCTGAGAGGAGTATTTCTTTATAGACGTAGCAACTTCTTAATTTTAATTTTGTTTTCAGAACCTTGTGTTCAGCAGCCACTGTAAAGCAGTTACTGGCTATTCAGACCATGTCATATATAGAAGGAGATCAGCTACCTCATGTGTACGATGCTGCCAGGTGACTGAGCTGCCGTCCTTCCTGTGCATAGCCAGTCCACGGGTAAGTCCAAGTTAAGTTATGTATTCTCTGTTGTGTTTGAAATCTTGGTGGAGTTGTGTCTTAGGAGCAGAATGATAAATGACTTTCTTTTGGTTGAGTAAAACTGCTGTGAGGATATCCTTTTGCTATGGTATTCAATAGTGGGTTTTTCATAAGGGAAGTGACTGTAATGTGTACTGAAGGGAAAAGGAAAGTTGTGAGATGCACCCAACAGAAGCTGTTCTGAGATTTCACTTTCTATCCTAATACCTAAAGCAATTAGAGAAGGGATTTTAAAGTAAGTTATTCAGTGATAATCCAAGGGGAAGGTTTTGGTATAATGTGAACAGAATGAGGTGATTGTTTGGTCATCTCTGATGACAATAGAGGACTGGGAAGCAATGCTTTTTTGAAAAGAATGTTTGTTTTCTCTTGTGCTGCAGAAAGGAAACACTAAATTGCAGTATCTAAAGATTACTAAAGTTGGCATTTTTTAGGTCTTTTTGATGTTAAGTGCTACTGCTTGGTGTTGTCCATCATCTATTAAATGAATTTTGAAATTAATTTAATTGATGTTTCCTGGACTGACACTAGAGACCTTCATTAGGTCTATGGCTATTGCATTCCATGTTGTTGGATCTTGACAAAAGTGGACAAAATACAGTTTTATTACCAGACCATCCAGATGTTGTACTCTTTAATCATTGTTGAAGTTATTTCTGAAGGCCTCATCAAATGGTGTGCAATTATACTTTTGCATATGGAGAAGCTCATTACCTCCCTGCTGCTGCTCAAGCTGAATTTATCTGTGCCAGCAGCTCTAGGGGCTGGGAATCCAGCTGAACTGCTCTCACTCACATGTCATCTCATGTACTACCTCGCTGGAGAACAAGAAGTTATTCTGAGAGTAAATTGTGAAAACCACTTTGCCTTCAGATTCCTTTCATTTGTCACTCTTTGTGCCTAAATTTGCATCATGGATGAAGAATATGCTGAATTGCTCCCCTACAGCAGAAAGGGTGGAGAGGGGCTTAGAAGGTGACATATGAAAGGAAAGGCGAGAAGAAATCATATTTGACGTTTATTGTGGTGAATAAAAGTTTTTTCTTTTGGCTTGGCTGATATATAAAACTGATTAAGTGTAGACATGGCTTTTTGTTTCTAGGAGTACAAAGACTAAATTTTACACCTGTTGGAAACTTTTGGCAGGAGTGTAGAAGACCTGAAAGAGCACTTATGTTCCCAGAAACTATAGCCTTCTGTTGTTGTTTGACCTGCAATGAATTTTGGGAAGTTAATGGAGCAAATGATAGAAATAGGAGTGTATGTTTATGTAGCAGCTGCGGGATGGGATAAGTCTTCTTTCTATACAGGCAGTTTTCTTGAATACAGACAGGTCTCAATCACAAAAAATGTAACTTGGAGGATGAATCTTGCATTGTCATTAAGTAACTAATTAATTATATTTTGAGTGATACTGTTTGGTTTAATTTCAGTAGATTTCTTACGCACTGGAGTGTTGTGTGAAGTAATTTAGATCATCTTACAATGCCTGAAAGGTTAACTTTGCCTGGAGATAAATTCAGAAGCATTTTACAATTGCCCTAGCTAAACTAAGTTGTTTAATTTAGGGTGGAAATGCATTCATACATCCCTATCACTATATTTTTCATATATTTCTGAACCATGACTCTTACAATCAATCAGTTTGACAATAATGTGTTGACAGAGGAGGGTTTAGTACTGAGGACTGCTCTACCTTTTGTTACAAATAAAACCACAAAAACAAACCTGTGGGGAAAAAAAATTGAAAAAATGCGCCATGACAAAAGGAGTGTGAACAAGATTGAGGGAAAGATTTTTCTTTTTTTGGTCTGTTTCAGAAAAGTGTTTTCTCTTGTGAGGACATGTAAAAGATATAGGACGCTATCCTAGAAATATGTGCCTGCATTTAAAGAAAAAGGAACTGATGGTAAAAGATGTCTTAAGTCCTCAGTCAGTTTTGCAGGGGATATGTAGGATGATTAGTTCTTGTTAATGTAGAAACAGCAGAGGCATGCAGAGTTTGTCTCAATATTGTCTCCTACTAGTTCTTCCTTAGGTTGAGGTGTTACTGAAATATGGCTTGTAGAATCTTCTGATAAGACTTTGTTTGTCTTGTAAAAATCCTAGTGTACAAATCTGTGTATTGTTTTCAGTAGATAAGCTGTGTTTATGTGTCAGAAGTTAGTCTGCTCTGTTTTGTGTGTAGTGGCTGCCTGTCCTAGGAGTGTCCTGGAAATCAGTGTGGCAAGTTGTCTGTGCTTGAAAAGAGTATTTGTTTCAGTCTGTTCAGTGTAGAAATATGAACTGAAATGTGATGGTGAACAGTGTCTCTTAAACAGCCTAAGCTTGTACCATCATTTGTGGTTTAAAGCAGTGTTCAGGTGACAGAGCTTGCTTGCATTTAGAATTTTTTGTATTTTGAGAGAGGTTTTGCCCTTTCTTGCAAAAGTCAAACATGATTTGACTGCAGGTGGCAGTACAGGATGGCGGCAACTCTAAAAGTACCTTTTAGGTAGTGAAAATGTTTTCAAAGTCTTAACACAGCCCCTTTCACTTTGCAGTGTTTTGTGTGGCTGTGTGTAAGATCCATAGACAGGTTTTAAAATAGCTCTTGGCATCTTGAAAACCAATGGTTTTACCATTATTGCAAATATTTTGTATGCTTTCTTGTTGTTTTGGTTTTTATTTCGTTATGTACTCAAACTGTGCTCATTAATCTGTTTAAACAATTGTTTGGCCCTTGTAAAGAGAAGTCTCTAGGAGATTAATTCATTTCGTGAGAAGAGCTCCTATAAAATTGTCTGGGCCACAGCTCCAGCTAGGAAACCTTGCTCAATACCTGTTATTTTGGGTTAGCTGACAAATGTTCAGAGAGGTACAGCCAACACCTAAGATACCAAGCAGTCCTGAGGTATGGGTTGCTGTCTTTACCTTATGTTCTGAAGTGCAGTGTTTAGAATTGCTTATAATTAAACTATCCATTGCTTATCATTTAGTTAAGCTGTTAAAGTATTTTCATTTGCATGATACAATGTTGTATATATTCTTCTCAATATGTAGCAGTTACATCACACTAGAATAAGCTGGAACAAAAATTTAAACCCCCTTCAAATACAGAAATTTTAATCGGCAATACAAAGATGGTTCTTTAATTGTGTTTAACAATTCAGATGTCCCATTACCACACTAATTCCCACCCCTACTCAATTCTGCAGGAAGTCCAATGCTTACTGTTCACCATGAAAACCTATAGGCTCCTGTAGTGTTTCTTCCCATGCAGCCCCACATGCCTCTTTTCAATGTGAAAACTTTCACAAGCTCTGTTGTTCATTTGTTACATTGCTTTTCATAGTCCTGGAGGGAATGTCATTTCACACACTCTTAGGATTCATGACAATGTTTTTAACTTATATGACTTTACATGGAGGGTTTTGTTCACTGTACTTCTGAAATAAAAGCAACAATGACTTCTGAAGTAGTGATATATTTGCTTCTTATGTTGGTGAAGAAATTGTCACAGTGTTTCAAATTTCTCTGTTACTAGCCCATACTGTAAGGTTAATTGTCTTAATACTAAAAATTATTTTCATTTCTATGTGAGTTTATAACACACTATTAAGTCTTCAGATAGTAAAAGCTTCTACTAACTTTCTTTTGTAAACTTGGTTATAAATAGGTTTTGTAAACACCCCAGAATGTTTTCCCAAAACAGACTTATATTGAAAAAACGGTAGAAAGAAGTTGATAATCTGCTCTTTTTTTCCTAATTCTTGTGCTAGACAGTGAATTGTTTCGAATTTATATTTGTGAAAAAGTGTTGTAATTGTGTTTACTTTGGATCATGGGATTTAACTCTCGGTGAAATATCTGAAGTTAAATCCAGTAGAGCAGTCTGTCCTGCTGGTTACCATGGCTCAGTTTCGCTTTTGGTTGTTATCCTTTACTGTGGTATGGGAGAGATAAGAGCAAGTTGCAGATTTTGCAAAATCCAGCCTTGTCTGCTGGAGCAGAACTTGCTCGAGCACCTTGCAGCCATTGGCATTCAGCTGTTTGGCTCATGTGCACCTTCCACTCTGTACAGAATTGGGTAGATGGGGTAGAACAGGGGGAGTTAAACTGATGGAGCCGTTCCAGAATAGCTCACATGACATGAAATCACACTTCCCCTGTTTGCAATACTGGTCTGTCCAGCTGGGTTGTATATACTGAAACAGGTAATGGAGCATAGGAGTCATAGAATGCCACAAGAAAAAGAGCACTATTTCTGTGGCCTACATCTGTTCAAAGCAGCTGTAAAGCCCAAGAAATAAGCTGTTTCTTTTTTTCCCCTTTCTAATTTATGAATCTCCCTAATTTTGAATGATCACATGAGTTTTTGTTAAGGACAATATTTAAGTGTAATTTCTGCTAATGAGACAAACACTTGATTGTGAAGGGTGCAACTAAAAATAAATAAATAAATCTTGGCAAAAGGAGAGGTCCAGCAAGGATATTACTCTTCTAGCTTTGTTATCAGTTGTGTAGCAGTTGGCACAAGGCATAGTTTATCAAAAGGCAGGTTTTCTGTGCCTGGTCGTTCCTATGGTGTTTTTTGTGGTGTGGAGAGATGTTGCATCTTTGCTTGGTTTAAGCCCAACCAAAGGTTGTTTTCTGTTTCTACATTTTATAATGATTTGACTTCTAAAATTTAATCCGGTGGTAAGGTACTTGAACTGGGGATTTGGAGACAAGCAGAAATGTGAACAAGAATACTGATTCTTACTATTTTACTTGTAGGTAACAGCTGTGCCACTGGAGTTCTACTGCAATGACCGAAGCGCAGAATACGAGCGCAGGGCACTAAGGGAAGGAGGAAGTCTTGAAGCAAAGCAGTGTGTACTCCATGGATCCCCTGAGCTAGCAGCTGACTGGCTGAAGCAGTGCTCCCAGTTCTTCCCAGAGCATCCAGGAGGGCTCTTAGGGATCAGGCCTCAGAATGGCTGGTCTTTTATCAGGATACCAGGTAAGTTTGGAGGTTGTAGTGGAATGGAGATGAGATAAATAAGGACATCTATTATTTGGTGGTATTTTATGCTTGGTTATGGGCTTTTTGAAGGCTTGGCAGTGGTTGTGTGTTTGTTTTTCCTTCTGAGTGAAAGTTAACCCTGGTGTCTTAAAATAGACCATGATTTTGCATCCTCTGTCTGAAGTAAATCTTTGATAAATACTGAAAAAGTCTAATACAGATTTTTCTAATGCTTACAAACCTCTCTTTGCATGTGAGTTCTCCAAAAAACTGTAGAGATAGACTTGCTTACTAGAGCACAGTCTGCTCTCATAACCAGTGTTGTGAAGTTGGAGATAGAAAGATTGCATGAAAAGTTAGAGACATGCCTTGCCTCCTAAAGGTGTTGGAAGAGCTTCATATTGTCCTAAAAGATTTGTTATTGGTCTACCTAGTGAAAAGATTAAAATTACTTGTAGCATCCTACCGTGAGAAGGATGGGTTTGAGGACCAAATTCAGAGGAAATTGGCCTGGAAAATAAGGCATGAGGGATTTACTGGATTTTGGTTGAAAGAATACTTCCTCATGTTTCCTTGTAAAGTGGAAAAAAGTTACTAGTGTACCAGTAAAATAAATGTACTTCATTTTTTCTTAGAATTAGGCTAAAGTAATCTAAGATCTCATAGGGTTTGATTGCCAGTACCATGGTGACTTTCATGGGCTGGACATGCTCTAGCTGTAAGAAGATGGTCCTGAGCAGTGAGCAGAATTCTGCAGAAAGTGCTAGAGATCTGATAGATAGCCAAGAGGAAAAACAGCTTACACTGCCAGATACAAAGTTATTCCCAGACCCTGTTGGGTCAAGGATATTTGGCAGGGGAAGTTAGTACAGTGAAAGGAAAATGGCCTTTTGCTTGCTACAGTCTGGTTTAAAAAGGTACCTTCTTAAGTGTTTGGAGTCATTTGGAGCACAAATACATAGGTACATTTGTACCTTGCACTGGATTAATGCTCAGGGATAGTTATGATTTTATAGTTTCTTCAGGAATTCTTTTAATTGTTTGCCAGTTATATGGAAAAAGAAAACTAGTTTCTGTAGCAGAAAAGTGGGAAGTTTTGAAGAGATAAATTAAGATAGAAGGCATGGGTAGAACAGCGCAGAAAAGTAGCCAATGCAGAAAAGAGACAAGGCTGCATTCTCTTGAAAGACTTCTGTTTTAACCTGGGGACTTCGTTATCAGCAAAAAAATTTAGAGGAATAGAGGTGGGGTAGAGGAAGCTTACAGGAGTGAGAGAATAGATGCAAGGTTGGGAAAATTGTTGTCAAAGCACAACAGAGTTTGGTTAAGAAGGAGGTTGTGGTGAATGTGTTATGGACGGCTGGCTCAGTTTAGGAAGTGTTGGACCTAGAAATGGGTTAAAAAACTTGTTTTGTACAGCTGTGTTTTAATTAAGTGGAAAGTAGCATTCAAACCTAAATTTACTCTAAGAGGAGAGGGCAGACACCACAAGAAGACAGCTGTGTTCATAGGTGAAGAAACAGGCACCGTGCCTTACAGAAGGTGAGTATGTGCTGAGGGAACCATTTTCAAGGCTAAAATCTAGATGTCAAATGGAATGGTTGCTGTGTAGGTCTGTGGCAAATAGGTGACAAGAAGAAAAGGGGGACACCTCTCTCTCCTAAACCCTGATCTATCCTCTCCCAGGCTCGTAGTTCCCAGTACCCTGGCAGCAGGCTCAGCTGTGATCACTGTGGGAATCTCTTGAGGCTTTTCCTGTTCTTTGAAAGAAAAATGGTCCTGGATTAAATGGCAGGAAGTGTCTGAGTCCTTTTAGTATCGATAAAAAGCACCGGCCTCACTGGCTGTTTACTGTGAGAGCCAGCTAGCTCCTCACTGACCCCATTGTGCCGTCAGGAGGGGAACCAGGGGTGTCAACTGGAACCCAGGCTTTATCTCTCCTTCCTCTGCTTTTTGCATGTCCAGAGGCACTTTTTCTCATTCTCCAGAGAGCGCTGAGCCCAGCTACAGTCATCAGCCAGAGCTCCTGACAAGGGTTATTCTGAGTCATAATCATTTGTAACTATTCTTCCCAGGCCCACTGTATCCCCTTGTAGATAATTTATGTCCATATCCTAGCATGGCTGGAGGCAGTTGGTTTTGGGTTTTTTTCAGACTGAAAGCCATTTGGTCTGGTTCCTTTTTCTTATTCCATACAGTGCTGAAAAACCCAAAAATTGTGTCCTAGGGAGAGCTCTTGACAGTGCAGTACAGGACCCCTATCTCCTGACTAACTTAAAATTTTAAAACTTCCTTAAAAAAAAAGCTCCAAAGAATTTGTCATTTGAAGTTGTTGCTGACCATTAAAAATTGAAAAATGTAGAACTGGTAATTTTGGAAATCCCCTTTACAAAAATAATAGATTGTCTTTTTCTTCTCCTAGGTAAGAGAAAATTAGAAATAGAAGTGAGAGAAACTAGAGGTGGAAGACACTTGTTTTTTCCTCTCTTTTGAATAGTTGTGGTGTTTTCTGAAGATGGCATGAGTAAAGTACATTTCCTGTTACCATTTTCCAGATTTTGTCGTTTGAAGCACTAGGTGGCAGGCTTTCAGCATGGAAAAATGCTTGATCATGGAAAACACAATGGCGTCGGGATAGCATGCTTAAAAGTGCCAGGTTAAGGACAAATGGTTTTCTTTTCCAGAGATGATAAATCTCTTTTTTGGTAGTACTGTTTTGCTCTCCTAAAAAAACCCCAAAAACTTTCTCACCAGTGCAGTCTGCTCTACTGCTGAGATACTGGGTGACTTATGAACTGTTAACAAGTTGCGAACTTTTCAGACCATCTGCAAATAAATTCTTTACTTGTAATTTGCATTTCATTGCGATTTAAAAATAGTTACTTACACAATGGAGACCTCAGGAGCCAGCAGCAAAGGACACGCATCATTTCCAGTTAGCAAAGCTTAATTCTACCTATTCATGCCTTTGTGAGAAAAACAGTAGCATTTTACTTTTGGAAACTTGCTGATGTGTTAATCTGATCCTGTCAACACTGACTTTTGAACAGACCCTGTTGGTTCTCTGAGTTTTCCATTTAGATGGCTTTTGGTTAATAATCATGTTAGTTTGTCTTGTACATCTAGATTTTTTGTGTAGCTTCACTCAATATAATTTGTTCTGAAATAGCAAGCCGACCAATTAGAATGAAAGCAGAATGTGATGGCTGTATTTATAATTAAAGGAAATAATAACATTTTGTACAAAGAGTAAACACTGCTATTGTGCAGAGGTTTTGGCTTCCATAGGTGTGCTTTAAAACTAAAGAGGTGTAAGTCATTTCCATTTTGCATAATTGCCTAAGTTGAAAATTTGGTTTTCCTTAGAAGAACGCATGAAGCTATTAAGGATTTATGCGTAATTGAGACTGAATTCTGTTCTAGAGATGAGTGCATCATTATATATTTTGTTGCACTTAGAGCAAATGCCAGCCTGATGTGTGGGCTTGAGTTTTCCTCACAGTATTTCCTTTGCTTGGCTCTCCAGTTAATGGATTCCCTAAGGTAGTTGCTAACAGTTCAAGCAATGATGTATGTGGTCCTTGCTCCGGGCAGAGCAAGATCATCACTGCCAAAAGGAAGAGCAAAAGGGAGAAAAACAGTAGCTATCTAGGTAGGCAGACAAGCAAGGAAGAGCAGACTTGTCTTGTCTTGGGTTCTCAGCTAGTGAATTGCAGGCTCTAAAATTACCATAGGAGAGAGCATTCACAGCATTGATTTATAGAGCAAGTGGAATAGCTAATTATTGTAAACAATATGGAAACTCAAATTTCAGGAAGGAGACAGTTTCAGAAAGGAGATGGTTGCGTCTTCTGATGTTCTAATGTAGATTCTGGCATCAAGTCCATTATTTATATTTAAGCTAAAGGATATTTTTGGAAGAGAAAACTGGATTCCTGCTTTTCTCAGCAAGCCCGTAGCTGTACTTGCAGCTGGTCTGCGCTCCTGTCTTCCACTAGTATGAACCTGCTTTTGGTTATATTAAAATGCATGGTGGTCAGATGAAAGAATTAATTTTTGTATGTAATTTTCTTTTTTAAATTGGGATATTGGGCAAGACAGTTAACTGCCTTACAGAAAGCTGGATTTTCTTCAGCCCATGAGTTAATTCATTCTATGAAGCAGGAAGT
>VZTR01012707.1:17128-48594 GCA_013400775.1 Chaetops frenatus
TCTATGAAGCAGGAAGTGTGCAAAAGTGTTACCTGCTAGACATTAGAGAACATTACCTGCTAGACATGTTGAAAATACTTGGATTCTGTACTAGCCTGCACCATCTGCAGTTGTCAGCTTTCCGTTTTGGCTGTAAACCTAAGTTCAGACATTCAAAAGAATAGAGAATCATCAATGGCCTTTCCAACAGATAATTTTTTGGAAGAAAATTTCTCTTCATCCTCTTTCAACAGTAACGTATTGTTTACTGAAGTTTATGTACAGAATGTACAAACAGGAAGATCTCCTTCCTGAAAAATACTTCATGAGTGGTGCTGAAATAGAGAGGACATAAAGTATAAAATCTGAAGTGACTGAAAAGATTGCCATCTGGAAACATTTCTTAAACAAAACAAAGGAAAAAAAAAAGGAGAGGGCAGGGAAGTACAAGGCAGTGCTGTGAGGGGATTGTTGTTTTACAGTGACCTAGACAACTGTTCTTCACTTTCTGGGAAGGTGAGAGGTTTGATCTGCAGAGGAGAAGTCTAAAGCTCAGCAGCAAGTAGCAGCAAATGTGCAAAGGACAGCATTTTCATGTGTGAAGTGGAAAATATTTCCTCAAGTGTTGAGGCATATAGTGCTTGTTGATCTGGTCAGAATAAAACTTCGGGTGAGGGATATGGCTGTCCAAAAACAGGATTGAGCCTGTACTTGAGATCAGTCTGTGATGAGATTTTGCCACGTTGAGCATGTTGATATGCTTCCATCCTAGCAAACAGAAGTTATTGTTACCAATGTGATTTTAAGTGTCAGCCAGAAGGGATGTTGCAGTTTCTTCCATCACACCTCCATACTTCAGAGATTATAATGCAGTGAAGTGCTAGGAAAACTTAGAAGTTAACTTGTTGTGTGTGTCTGGGTTTGCTTTATTAGTTACCTGCTTTTCTTCTATTTCTTTTTAGATAAAGAGAGTCTGATCACTGACAGTGGAAAACTTCATGCTCTTGATCTTCTGTTGACACGACTGAAATCTCAAGGACACAGAGTTCTCATTTATTCCCAGATGACACGGATGATTGACTTACTGGAGGTAGGAGAGCTATAGCTGACAGAAAACACATTATGAGGATGGAGATTTAGCAACACTGTGTTGGAGAAAGTACTATAATTTGGATGCAGCAAACCTGACATAAAATTACTATACCAGAAGATACCCTGTTAATGCATTAATATGAGAATGTAAGAACTGCCATATGAAGTTAGACCTAAGGTCCCCATGTCTTCTACTGATAGCAGTGTATAACACCAGATGGTATGGGGAGCATGTACAAGAACAGTGATCACCATTAGTCACTCAGTTTCCAGCAGTTTGCAGTTCAGGGGGTTTCTGAACCAAGTGTGCTTCCTGTATCCATCTAGTCCAACATGGATTCTTCTTCCATGAAGTTGTTCATTTGGATCTTGACACCTGGTTAGGTGTTGGCATGTACACTGCCCTGTGGCAAGGGGTTGCATGGCTTAATCATCCTCTTTCGCTGGTTTTGAACTGCTTCCTTCTTTTTTGTTTGATGCCTACATGCCTTTTCATTGCAAGGAAGAAGGAGAACAGTGGTAGATTTTACAGTGTTTGTGTTGCTTGTAATTTCACAGTATTTTACCATTTCCCTCTAATACCCGATTTCTCTGCAGAAGTTTGGTAAACATTAAGAGGTTGTCTGGCATATGGGATAGGAAAAAATAGGGAATGAAGTCATAACTTTATAATTCAAATACAGGCAGTCTGCCTCTGAAGAAAAAAAAATCATTATTTGATGAGCAGCTGTGCCATCAAATAGCTAGGCTACTGTCTTCTCCACAATAAACTGAAGAGAAAAAGTGAGAAGCCTGAATCAATAGCTGCCTAAGTCATGAGTTCTGTATGAACAGGAGAGTATTTTAAGGTCAGCAGTTAATAGTTCAATAACAAATCACAAGCTGAATTTTGTTTTTGCTGCTGTGAGGAAAAACAGAACTTGCACGGTTGCAATTCTGTATTTTGGCACTTTGCCTAGCATTGCTTTGTATGCCTCTTTTTTTGGCAAATATTGGACATGGTGTAGGTTTGTTGATACCCTGCATTACACCATGAAGCTCATAAAGCTGAGTGTTTAGTGCTTCTGTCTTTTCTCTTAGCATTCCATTTGAAAGGCTTGTGAGCACACCATTTTGCTATTCCACCTCTTGAATGTTCAACTTCACTTGTGTTTTATAATCCAAATAAGCCACCTACTGAGTCCTCTGTTTTTCTTTCTCCCCACCCAAGTAAAAAAAGCTGAAGTTAAGCAAGCTAAAAATCAAGTAAGGACTCAATTAATAAGAAAATCCTTGCAAAAGCTGTGGCTCTGTAGATATTTATTTTTTTCCTGATCTATCAAAATATATCCTGTCTGCTGACTTGAATATGAAAAAACACAGGATGTCTTTTTTCACAGTATTTGGACTATATTACACTAACCTAATCTATGCAGGGCAGAGAGCACAAAGCACATTGTTTACAAAGTTATAAAACCATGTTTGTTTTATGTATCTTCAGCTAAAGAGCTGCTGTGTAGTTCAGCCATTATAAAATAATAGATAAAAATACAAAGAGGAAAATTATTTTCTTTCAACAGAAGAGGATAAATTACAATTTCATTATTGTTATTTCATGCAGATGTGTGTTTCATACTTACTAAGATTTTGTTTGTTTTTCTGCATGTGATTGCTTTCTTCTGTAGGAGTAATTGTCCATGGATTCAGTGGGAATCAGATTGTATTAATGAGATGAGGGGTCGAATTATGTTCTGCATGAAGTAAAATGTCTTGGTTATATTCTACCAAAAGTTAATGAGTTGTGTGGAAACATGAGAGTACTCAGTTTAGACTGAAATAATATGAAGGGAGAACATTTTCCTGAGAAAGTATCAGTGTGGAAGCCCAGAAGAGCACTGGCTTTAACAGCACTGCATTCTTACTGTACACAGGTCATCGTGTGGTGTTTGTTTCCTGTGCAGCAGCTCTGTTGCAAGGGTTTCATTACTTGTCCTAGACTGATGCTTCTGGTGGTTTGGTGACCCCTTACACTAAACAAGACTGGCAGGTAGATTTTTCAAGCAGGTCTAATACAAGGATCTCTGTATGAGACTGAAGCCTCCCTGAGAGGCTTTCCCCACCCCAGTCCATCATTCCTTGTGTGGAACTAGAAAAATGAGCAGTCATCAAGTGCCTTTCACAATTGCAGTAGAGACCAGGTATATTTACTTCTAAATATGTTCTTTGCCATCAGGGTTGTCTCTTTAGCTAAAAGCATGCCATTTCCATGAGGGATCAGATCACTGAACTGCTGAGAAGTGTAGTATGGATGTGGAAAATTGTTTTACTTTTTTTTCTGAATTGAAAGGGTGTACTGTAAATATTTGGGCAAGTACTGCACAAAACCAGCTCACAACAAAAGGATGTTTCAAATGAGCACTGCTACACCACTGAAATATCCACCTTGATCAGAGGAAGGTGTATGGAGGCAGACCAGAACCTGTTAGATGATTAGCTAAGGCCTAATGTACAAAGCTAGTTCACAGACCTGCGGGAAAACATGCCAGTGATGCAGGTGTAGAATGACTTGTTCTTTTCCACTTTGTGCCTTTGTGAAAATGTCCGAAGTCTGGAATAAGGATAAATGCACCTGATGGAATGAAAGAAGTTGTTTTCTGTTTGTGCTGAAGTTTGTTTAAAAGACAGATAATGAAAAGATGATTAACAGATGAGGGAAGACTAAATGAAGATCAAAAGGTTGAATCATCATAAAGGCAGAATAAGACAGTAACAGAGAAATGAAAGGAAAAGGTTCTTGTGATAATAGTAAAAGAATTGATCAGATATGGAGAAAAGGTGGTATAGTGCCTAACTGACAACTCTATCTCTCTGGTTTTAGTTGGTGACAGAAACCTGTCATAGAAATTGAATAAGTCAATAGTAAGTTAGGATTTGTTTGTGTAAAGTAGCTGTTCTCTGCCTTGAACTTCTGTTGTTGTACTCCAGCAATCCTACTAGCCATGAGCTCTGTTTCATAGAGGTAATCTAAGTGTGGATTTGGCCATTTCCACACCATTTTGTTTACCTATTTTTCTCTTTCATCTGCCTCATGCTGAAGCTTGCTTCCTCTGCATCAGTCTTTTTCTCAGTTTCCTTATAATATGGTGGCTCTTTCACCATTTCTGCGGTAGTGAAGCAGAACACGAAGGGATCAGGAGCCCTGAAGGATAGGTGAAAAGAAGAACTGCGCATGGGACTGTCAGAAGCTTCATTAGAGTACAAGCACTGCTGTGTCTTCTCACAGTGTAACAGTTCTGTGTCTGCTGAGCACTGTGGCTTGGAGCAAGATGAATCCAATAAAGCACTGTCTATTCCTTTCTATCTTCATTTGCACTCATGGCATCTCAAAAAGGCTCATGCACCAGTAGGGTTAAACCTAATTCATGTAACCAGTAGGTGTTGCATCTTGTCAGCCAAGCAAGGATCCCATTGTTCAAGCACCCCAGAGGATATCTTTCCAGAGAAACTCTGTGGTTAGTTGAGCTTTGTATGTAATTCAGATTTTATTGATAGTTGCACAGCTATCAAAAAATGCTGAGAACCTTAGAGCATGAAAAATGTGTCTCACTGGAAAAAGCCTTTGCTTATGGCATTCCTAGCTGATGGCATTTGATTTGTATCTTAGGCAGTAGTTTCAGTTCTGCTGCCTGGCAGGAGCTGTGGGCTGACACACCAGTGTGAAGTTCAAAGTGTTCTTGTATGCAAGAGGTTCACAGGCTCTTCCCTGCTGAGATAAAGCATGGACAGACCTTATACAGCACCAGGTTCTTAAAACCACCAGTCAAATGGTATACAATGGACAGGGAGCAGGTGTAATTGGTTTGTTTGGAAAGGTTTGCCTGCACAGTAGAAGCTTGGGATTAAGTAAAAATTTAGACTCTGTGAAAACAAACTTCCCATTTTAGTGATTTTTGTTTACCTATTTATTTATAGGAAAAGGCAATGTACCAGGTCTGCAGTACAGCAAATGTATCCCCAACTCTGAACTGACACTATTTATCTCTTACATGAAATGCAAAAGTTGACATATGATTGAGTAGCTTTATTTTCTGGATTGTATTATTATCAAGTATTGCTGACAGAACATTTGTTGATGACATTTATGGAACCTTGTGATTAGCAATACTGCTTTTATTGTGGGGGATTTCTGAAAGAGTCAAGATTGAACAGTTTCAAGAACAACTATATTTTTTTGGTGCATGTTATTTGCAGGAATACATGGTTTATAGGAAACATACCTACATGAGATTGGATGGCTCTTCAAAGATTTCTGAACGAAGGGACATGGTAGCAGATTTCCAGAACAGGTAATGTATTTTGCAAGGTGCATTTGTGCTAAAATACGTGTACCTAGGAAACTGGCCTAAGGCATAGTGGAAATAAATGAAATCTGCACTTATCTATCTTTATATCAAATTGACCTCATTTCTCTGAAACAGTTTCTACTGCTGACCAGTAGTCAGTGGTGTTGATATGAATCTGTGAAAGAGTATTGGAAGCAGTTTTAGTGTAGTCACCTATTGTACTTCTTGCCAATCCAGATAGGCTGTTGCTTGGAAAGAAGCTCAATAGAAAGGCAGCAACTGTCCCTTGGTTATTACATGCTTTGACAATTGACACTGTAAAGATGAGATTTAAAATCTTGCATATGCTAGAGTATTGAAAGTGACCTAGTTTTCTGCAAAATAAATTATTTAACCATATTTTACTCAGAAACCTTAAATTAATATACAAAAAATAAAAATGAGGATTTTATTAGCTAGAAAGGTAGGATAACTCTTCTCATTTAGTAAATCAAAATCCTGACTATTTTTATAAGCACATCAGGGGGCATTATTTATAATAATTGAGTTTATGGTTATTAGGTTTCCTTTTAATAATGAGATGTGGCTTGATACAATGTCATTTTGGTACAGTGGTTCGCAGTAGGGTTATCCTTTCTGTATGTTGATGTGAGCTTGTAAGAAGGTCACTTTTGTGTTTCAGTGGAGTTAGGTTTGTGGATAGTTGTTCATTGCAGGGTGAAAGCAACATTCTAGACTAGAGAAAAGCCCTTGTGTTAGTGGTCACAAAGTATTGTAGCTGAAGATAGGAGTCAAGACCTTTCAGGTCACTGGTTCATGAGGCTGATGGACCCAAAGGACTGTGTTGCAATGATGACTCTTCTAGCAAACTTGAACATGTGCAGAAGAAAGTGAAGAGGACCATGTAGTACCTATCTTTCCAGATGTCAGAAACAAGTTCCTTGCAGGTTATGATGTCTTCAAAAGGGTTTATTAATGAACAGAATTTGTTTTTATTAATGAATAAAACAACTGAAGAAAAATAATAATTTCAGCAGGAAATCCCTTTGAAATGTAGGTCAGCCAGTCTAAACAAGAATTCCTATTAAAACATTAGTTGAGTTCCTCTTATACATGATTTACTTATGAAAAATATTTCCAGGAAAAAAAGCATGACTGAGACTAAACTATTCTGCAGGATATCCTTGCAAGGTGCTGAAAATATATAGCTATGAGATGATAATTTGTTCACGTAGTCTGTGGCTCTGGCCATGTTCCTTCCCATATGACATATCCAGAAGCATATCACAACTGGATGTTCAGGTGATTGTCTATACACACATCCCACTGCTGTTACAAGAGAACAGATTACCTGGCCATGGATTACCTTCAGTGCAAACAGGCACCTGTTGACTCCTTTGGCTTTGTTACCTGCAAGATAGAGTCTGAAGATTGACAGCTTGGTTTTAGTTCCTTCTTGTTCATTCAGCAAGAGTTTCTGGTACTTTGCTGATTTTACATTTGCCAAGGAGTTTTACATTTGTCCAGACAGGAGTTGTTCAGACAGTGTAGTACCAAAAGCATGTGGCATTCCAGACTGTCTTCTCTTAAGCAGGGAACGACAATGTGTCAATGTCTTTGGAGTCCTTGTTACTGTACTGTCTGCTTTGTTTGTGTCAGTCTGTTCACAGATCCATAAGGTGTTGAACACACTTCTAAGTTCTGCTGACCCTGTAGAGACACTAGTGCAGTTCACAACCTTAGCAGAAACTTTGATTGTGATGTTATCACTTGAGTTTTCATCAGTACTTGGTCATGCTACATAGAGGCTTGTCTCTTTGTTTGTTCAAAATACCTAATTTAGAAGAAAATTTGCATCTACACAGTTTTGACATTTATTTTTCTTTTTTTATGAGTTGAGCATCATTAAGGCAAGATTTCTTTAACATCGGGTCAGTTCTGTGAAACAATAGATTGTTTTGTCCATCTGAAATCTCAATTTCCAATGTGGGCAAGAGAAACAAGCCCTGGTTTGTTTTGATACAGATTAATAAACTGCTATTGCAAATAAAATCTTTACATGGTCAGACAGTCCTCCCTTGTACATTAACTTACTTCACTCTTTCATATGTTTTTTTCCTCGACTGTGAATGAACAGCACAAAATGTTCTGAAGTGTTCAAGTGATAGAAATAGCCTGATTGCTTCACATGGGTCAAAAAATTTCTTTTGTGGTTATTCCTTGTCATGTACGTAATAAGGGGATTTAATCTCTTCCCTCTACAGGAATGATATTTTCGTGTTCCTGTTAAGTACAAGAGCTGGAGGCTTGGGCATTAACCTTACAGCTGCAGATACGGTAGGTGAAATTTGGTAACAATTTATGTGGGAAAATCAGTCATGCTGTGTGAAAGTTAGCACTCTCTTGCCTGTAGTGATCAATATTTTTAGTACTACCATTCATGCTGTGAAATTGCATAGCCTCGTTTACTTTGTTATTATTCACAATATCTTGTTGATATCTTGATGAAGTTTTAAAATATTGGACATTTTGGTACACAGTTTTTGGTTGTAGTTGGAAATTTCTTCTGACTCCACACATACTTCAGTACCAGAGTCCAGAAAGGAGTTGGATTACTGAAGGGGCCTTCAGGTGCAAATGACACTTAAGTGAAACAGCATTCACTGTATGAATGACCCTTTGCTCCTAAGGTTCAGTTGCAAAGGGCTCGGTGGAGTAGTTACCAGTTACCCTTTTTTCGGTGCCCAGAAGAATTAAACAATGCCTATAAGAGTAGGAATACATTTGTATTTGAGGATCAGCTACTCAGGAAGGATAAATTTCTTTCCCTGAGGTGTAAAGACAGACTGATTTAGGTGAATTGCAAAGATTTGCACTCTGGAGCAGCTGCCACTAATCACTAGGGAAGGAATACTGATGAACTGTTCATCTTTTCATTAATAGCTATTCTTGTGCTTCTAACCTGCACCTGGTGTGCTTGCAGATTTGACCTCAGGTCTGTAGCCACACAAACCCAAAAGTTTCTGAATCAAAAAATCCTGTTGTATCTTGCTGTCAGTCACAAGAAATCAAAAGAAAACAATTATCTGTAGGATTTTCAGGGTTTAAAGGAAGAAATAAACAGCTGAAACCTCAGGCAGGCTCCTTGCATGAGCATTTTTAGGTCTGTGTTTTTCTGTGTAACTTCCTTAATACTTTGCTTTGATGTCTAAAGTTTTTTTAAATGCTTTTGATTTTTATGCTTATTGTGCATAAAGTACTATTAGAATGATAGTGCAATATGAATTTAATGTGGCATTTCATTTTTTTATAGTTAAAGTACTAGAAATGTTAGACTTTCTCTGGTTTGGAATAAAAATTGGAGTATTACTTTTTGCTTGAAATATGATGATAGGTAACACTAAAATGCATATGTGATGTGGTTAATATATGATTAAATGCATGACAGTGATTTAATGTGATGACAAACTTAGGAATTTTGTGCCTCCCAAGCAGATCTGTTTAAGAAGATATTAAAGACGTTCTGTGGACGTTAAAACATTCATAGTGTCAGTTAGTTTGAATTCAGTGGAAGAGCCTTCACAGGACTGGGCAAGGCTAGTTTAAGACAGCCTTCAGCGTGGCTGTAATTCTGTGAACTTTTATTGTTATTAGTGTGTTGGATTTTTGTTTGGTTAATCACCAGGTGCTCTAAACATATGTTTGTATTTCATCCTTTCTGGTGTTGCCTTGCAGGTAATTTTCTATGACAGTGATTGGAACCCAACAGTAGACCAGCAAGCCATGGACCGTGCCCACAGGCTGGGTCAGACCAAACAAGTCACCGTGTACCGCTTGATTTGTAAGGGCACCATTGAGGAGCGCATCCTACAGAGGGCAAAGGAGAAGAGTGAGGTAGGAATAAGGAACTCACCTGCAACGGGAAGTTACAGAAATGGTACCATAAAGCACATATCAATGTGAGTGAAGAGACAGAAAAAGGGTCTCCAGGGAGACAGAAAAGAAGGCAAAAGGAAGTGTCTTTTTTCCAGTATACAAATCTGTGTCCCTAACACAGCAGCAGTCCAGTGACATTATATGAACTGGAAAGAAGCTAATTATTTACAGTATGACTTCATGAAAACTATTTCTTATGTTGCAGTGAAATTACTCAGGCTTCTTTAAGACTAAGGCTTCTGTCTTTGCTGTGTCAGAGTTACTGATTCCTCTCATGTTACACAACAGCTGATTTTTTTTAAAAAGACATTTGGAAGGTAATCGAGTGGAAATTATTTGAGGTGTGCCAGAAAAGCTCAGTGTCCTGCAGCATCAAGCAGTCAGTGTACTAGGAACTTTAAACCTCATGACACTTTATTGGCAAGGAAATAACTAAGAAGATTCATGTTTTTCAGTAGCAGTAGGCACACTATATACAACATTCAGATGTTTTGTGGACTTGGAGCTTCTTCTAGCTTTTGTCTTGCTTGAGTGCTGCTCACCATGTTGCAGCAAGTGAATGCATTTACATTTCCTTTGTTGAAACTATTTTTTCTGAGATACTGCTGTAGAATTGCTGGCAATCAGCCTGAAAATTAAGTAGTCTTCTGCTGGTGATCCAAATAATTGAAATTGTCTTATGTTAAAGCTTGTTCTCTTCTGTTAAGTTACAACTCTTAATTGTTGGGGGTTTTTGAATATAGTTGTAGTAATAGAGGCTGAGTGAATTGCTTAAACTGCAACACCGACTCAGGATGGAGATACAGTTTTCGGTCAAGGAGACTAAAAATGTTGCACTCTTTAAGAATGATATCTCTATGATCCTCTTTGGAGTTTACTTGAAAATTTGAATGGGTAAATTATACTGTTGCTGTAATTTTTTTTGTTTTGTTCAGCAGTATATTAATTAATACTATTATAATTTGTAGTTTATTACATGCTGCTTCAGAAAAAAATGTAACTTTTCATAAGGGATGATAGTTTCCTGATGTCTATCTCAGTTGCTTCTTGTATTTTATACCCTGAAATTTTGCTACTAACTTTGGTATGATAGAGAAATTGGATCAAGTCTGACTTCGATGTACTTGCATGATTTTTGCAGCTTACTTTCAGTGATGGGTAATGAGAAATGTTTCATGGCTGCTTTGACTAACTTTTCCTTTTCTTCACTTGGTTATTTCTTTCTAGATTCAACGAATGGTAATTTCAGGTGGCAATTTCAAGCCTGACACCTTGAAACCAAAAGAGGTGGTCAGCCTTCTGCTGGATGACGAGGAACTAGAAAAGAAATGTATGTGAAATTGGTGTTTCAGCAATTCTCCCATTTTCCACTTCATTACCTTATGAAATCTATGTTTTTATCTCTACAAACACATGTATTGCTGATAACAACTTCTGTTTCCTGTCTGTTTTTGTATTGCCAAGTCTTGTTAGTACAAGCTGGTTTGATATCACTGGTGAGCTGAATGAAGTTGTGCAAAATGAGACATGATGATGTGATTAAGTTTTTATTGGCACTCATTCAGGATCATTACATTGTTCCCGAGTGACAAAGCTTTGACAAGAATTATGTAGGTCATGACAAGAAAAGTATTAGTAAAAGTGCTGTATTTCATCTTGTTTTTGAAGTTAGAGGCATACACTTTCATGTTGCTTGAAAGAAGAATTTTGATGTGAGACTTTTTAGTGACTTGGAAGGAAATAGTTTTAATAGAGTAGTGTTTTCAATGTGTTTTAGTTTCAATACAATTGACTTTTCTTCCCAGTTCTGTTAGAACTAGAACTTCTTGGAAGATTCATAAAAGGATATGAAATATCTTTCCAGTAATGACAGCTTTGTATTTCTTTTCCAACAGTGCGTCAACGTCAAGAGGAGAAGCGACAGCAAGAAGAAACAAATCGTGTGAAGGAACGTAAACGTAAAAGGGAAAAATATGCTGAGAAGGTACGTTGATACAGAGAAGTTGCCTGTGGCACTGATAGAACCAGAAGAGCTTCAGGATCACTGTTACAGGATGTGGAAACATTTTATGCCAAGGCAGTCTTAATGAGTAAACCATCTTGTCTTTGCCTTTGAAAGTCAGTCTGTGGCAGTTCCTTACACAGAAGAGGGCTATTACAAAACAAGTAATGTGTAGTTACCTGTATTTTAATCATTAGCAACTTTGAAAATAGAGAAGTACTGCCTATACAAACAAACCTGACAATCAACTGGTCATTAAATTGATGCTTTTATCAAGATTTTGTTCTGCAAGGACAAAAGGGGCATGTAAAGGAAACACCAAACATGGGTAAAACCCATATAGTTATGAGGCTTCTGTGGAACTAGGGAAGATCATTTTGTTTAAAAAGCATCACTAAAACCAGTTTATGAAAATTCTGAGTTTTTAAGACAGGGAGGCTTTGCATTAATTAATTGGAATTTTGTGCAATGGTAAAGAATTTCAAGCTCACTCCTAAAGGTACTAGAAATCAGAGTAATTTTGTAAGAGCAATACTCCATCATTCCAGCTATTTTATGAAGAAAAAGAAATAAAACCCTTCTGAAATCTAAAGAAGAAGCATTTAAGGGATCTGTTACCATATCCTTCAGAAACTTGTTTTGGGAAATTCTGCATGTGGTGTTTCTTGAGTTAAAATACTGCACTAAATTTTGAGATTTTGGGTTGCTTGTTCCCATTCTTCTCTTTTATTGCTTTTTTCATTCCTGGTATTATTTTATTTATTTCAGAAAAAGAAGGAAGATGAATTGGATGGGAAGAGAAAGAAAGAGAGCATGAACCTTGTGATCCCATTTGTTCCCTCAGCTGATAATTCCAACCTGTCTGCTGATGGGGATGATTCTTTCATTAGTGTAGACTCTGCCATGCCCAGTCCTTTCAGTGAGGTAAGACTCACCACTGCTTTAACCCACATACTGTTTCAGTTGTGGCCTTACATCTTGTAGGATTCTTGTTGTCTGTTATTTTAGCTCTTGTAGAGCTTTGAGTGTGTGGGGAAGTGACATGTCTTAAAGGTGAACCATGGAAATTAAAAGTTTATTGAAAATTCAGCAGCTGCTAATAAGCTGCCTTACCACTCCTCTTGTTATTTGACATTCCATTATGCCCCTCTTGCTTCACTCCCTGCCTCCCTTTTCTTACAGTGAGTTTGTGCCCTGCCTTTCCTCCCTTCCAGTCCCTGAAATTTTTCCATTCTTACCTGGAATCCCACTTACTTCCTTCCCACTTTCTTGTCCCTTTTTCCTGCCTTTCTCATGCTCACACTTAGAACCATGTGCCCTCTCCCATACCAATACCTTCCATAGGAAGAACACTCTGCTCCTCAGCCAAGCACTATCCCTCTAATAGCTCCTTGACATTCCATGTCTTTGTAAGTACCCCTCACTAGTCTCATCTGCGTCTCCTTCTCTGCTTCCTCACTTGCTTCAGGTTCTGAATTATTGTGTTTTTTCTCCTCTGGAATTTAAATTAAAAATTCGCAGTGCACACATCTTATTTTCCTTCATCTATGTGTAAAGAATTCCAAATTGGTTTTAGCATTAAATGTATTTTGTTCTGTGCCTTGTTGATTAAGATTTCTGTATTGTACTGTTCCTTTATTGATCAAGATTTTTATTAGCAGTAGTAGTGGGTTAAGAATCCTATTTTCTCTTTTGCAGTTGAAAATGCACAATTGAACAACAGTTTACTTAAATCTCTGCTGAGCCCATTAGTCTTTTACTTCATAATTTAACATTTATTTTCATGAATTAAAATAAAATAATAGGTGGGGGTCTTTACTGCTGCTTAGCATGTAAATAAAGTGTGGTGTGATCAGGCAGATGATGTGTCATGCTCATGCTGCTATTCTAAAGAAAATGGGAAAGAACAAGTACCAGTTACTTGTGATTGTATAGGTTTTGAAGATCTTACTATTTTTGTACCCTTTCCTAACCTGAGAAGCTAATGGCTTTGTTCTCTGTCACATTTAGATATCCATCAGCAGTGAATTACATATGGGCTCTATCCCTCCTGATGAGAGCAGTAATGATATGCTTGTGATTGTGGATGATCCAGCTTCTTCAGCACCTCAGTCAAGGGCAACAAACTCTCCTGCTTCCATTACTGGCTCAGTTTCAGACACCGTGAATGGTCAGTACTCTTGCCTTGACTTATTGCTAACATGTATTAAACCTTGACTTTGCATGGCTAAGTGATACGTTTTCTGCATTTTACCCGGGATGTATGAATGGTTGGCAAGATTTGGGGAGAAAATAATTGCCTTTTCATTGCGAGGTTACTTCTGATTTGATAGACTGTTTATAGTCTTGTCATTCACCACACTCTTTTCTGTGTTAGTTACTTCAAAAAGTTGTGTCCTTTGTTCCTGTGTTATAGAGGGCTCTCCTTCACTTGTTACAAAATTACAGACAACCACAGAACTATTACTCCCTAAGCTTTTCCTTGAATTTAATGTTCAGTTAATAATTAGTTTTCTATCTCCAGTAGGTCGTTGGAGCAATTTTTTCTAATACAGTGTACTGTAGTTTTCCACAGTGAAATAAGTAAAATCATAATTCTTGAAAAGTTTCTTCAGAGATAACAGCTGGAAGATACTGCATCTCCATCTTCACATAAGAAAATGCATCAATCCTGAAGGAGAACTTGGAATCCTCCACCTCTTTGTAGTTTGGATTCATAACAATAGGAGTAGTTGCAGTTAATAAGATACTGTTGCTGAAGGGCAAAGTTTTGTATACATAATTTCTTCTCGTGAGATGGCTGCTTGCTAACAGTGTCCCTGTTACTGTAAATGCCATACAGGAACAGTATTGATGTAACTTTGATTGTACTGCGAGGCAGGTGAAACGCTGTACGAGTTACTGTTTTAACATTCTTTCCTTGTTCAGGCGTTTCAATGCAAGATGCATCTCTTGCTGCGAGAGGCCAGTCGAGTCGAAGCCGGGGTCGTCCCAAAGGTGGCTCCAAAGGCGGCGCAGGGAAAGGCAGGAGCCGGAAGTCCATAGCGGGAAGCGCAGCGGCGATGGCAGGGGCCAAGGCGGGGGCAGCTGCGGCCTCTGCGGCGGCCTATGCAGCCTACGGCTACAATGTCTCCAAAGGTAGGTGGGGCAGGGCAGGTACCAGCCTACCCAGAGCACGCTTGCCCGATGGCTGCTTACAACCTGTCAAGAGATAGGTTAAAAGTGTTGTGTTGTTGGTATTGCTTGTCCATTGTGTTCTGAGATCCAGGCAATACTCAGTGTGCCATGGTAAGGGTGTGAGGGGATAGCTGCTTTCACCTCAGATGTCCTTGGGTTTCATCTGCCCTTTGAATTATCTCATACCAAATATTTTTCCTCTTGGTTTTTTTTTGTTGGTTTTGGGGGTTTTTGTGGTGTTCAGACAGATCAGATAGTGTTGTTTATGCCATGGCTATTGCTGTGGTTTTCTTGCATTGCATGATGTTGAAGTTACAGTATCACATTCCAAAACCTGCTAAACTGAAGGTGATTGAGCTGCAGCTTTACACCAGCTGAAGATAGCCCAGGGTATACCTGTAAGATGTTTTGTATCTTAAGGACATCCCTCTTCATTAAACTGTTGTAAGTCATGAATACAGAGTGGTCTTAGGACTGATTGTTAGTACATTGTTTGCTGTTAAAGAACCACAAGTGGAATATTATGCTCATGTGGAATTTGATTCTCTTTTCCATTGCTAGGCATGTCTGCAAGTAGCCCTCTACAAACAGCAATCATTCGGCCTTCTGGACTTGCAGATTTTGGACCTTCAAGCGCCTCTTCTCCCTTAAGCAAAGGAAACAGTGTTTGTGGGACCCCCAAAAGTTTAAACCTGACCAGCAGTCTCATATCAGAACCTTCAATTCGGAAGCAAAGCAAAGGTGCCCACACCTCAGGTGGTCGGTAGTAATTTTGAACCCCCAAAGCTTGTCTAAGCTGCATTGGCTTTCAGAGTAAACCACCCTGCCAGTTGAAGGCATGCTAACAAATGCCTTGTTGCTGTCCAGCACATGTGTGGGAAGAAAATCAAAGCACAATGGGAGTGGGTGGTTGATGTGAGCACTTTGATTATGTGTATTCCAAAAAACTATCTTTGCAGACACTGCAAGAAGGAGGGAAGGGAGTTTGGGGGTAATTGGGAGAGTGTCAGAATGTGTTTTATTGACACGTCTGACAGAGATTCCCAAGAAAGCATCCAACTACTCCATGCAATATCCTGCAGCTGTGTGTGTGCTTGAAGTCACACCAATATACTTCCTCTCTTGTAGCTTGAGGTGGAGCCCAGCATTAATTTTGTCCTATGAAATCAGTATCTGAACCCCAGGAGTATCCTGTAGAGTCACAAGACATTTCTGTACTGGCAGCTGGTCAGTAAATGTGCAGGAGTAATTGGGGGCTATGCTGAAGATGATGTGTGATAAAAAAAAATCTTGGGTTCTTCTGGTGTGGGTCTGTAGATTCTTTAAAGACTTGAAATTCAAAGGAAGGTGTCTCAGGTGTTTTCCAGGGAGCAGACTCTTTTCAGCGCCATTTGTCAGGAAGATGTTCAGAGCTGCAGAATAGAGGGAGCGCTGTCAGGCCTTGTGAGAGCAGCAGCACAGCCTCTGCTTCACACAGTGGAAGAAACCATGGGCCAGTGATAGGTTTGCATTTCAGAGTTCTCATCAGCATGAGCACTCAGTGTGTTCAGAATGATTTCTCTCATTTTTGAGGTGTGCAGAACTCTCAAAAGCTTAGAAACAAAATAATGCTCTATTTGTACAAATCTCGAGAAGGAGGAAAACTGAAGTGCTGAGGAGGATTTTGTGCTGCTCCTCTCACTGTGCCGTAGCAGATCATGGATCATGCTGTAACTTGCAGTGCTGTGAGAGGAGCAATGAAAAACAATCCTGAGAGAAAACTGTGCCATTCCCCCTTCCAGCCAAATCCTGGGAAAAAAATCGTCTCATATCCCAGCCATCCCATTGACTGTTTTTGCAGTGTTTTTTCCCTTCATCTTTGTGATCATCTCACATACTGGCGTGGTTGAGTTCACTGCAGTGTGCAGGCGGTAGCCGTGTCCCATAAGGCTGATAGAAGGCAGTGCTGCCAGCACCCATCCATGTTCTTGTTCCCTGGTTGCTCCTTCCCCATTCTTGATGCACAAACCCCGCCCGTCGCCCCTTGCTTTGCTGTAAGCGTTGTCTGCATTGCACTGAGATTTAGGTGTGGGACAGTTGTTCTGTCTCACACATTGAATTAAGAGGCTGTTCAGCCAGGGCACTTTCATCCCTTGAGAGAAGCAAGTTGAGTTGCAGGTCTGGGCTGTGGCAGTAGAAGATGATTTGTTTTTTTATTATTATAATTTTTTTCTGACCCCAAATCCTTTGTCTGGCGTCCTACAGTGTAGAGCGAGTGCTTCCTGTTGGTTCTGCCTCTAATTTGCACACCTGAAAATAGCAGAACTGAGCTTAGTTACATTGATTTTTGAACAGATTTGCAGGGGATAATTGAGGGGGAGGTGATGTTTAATTAACTCATGAAGACTTCCCCCTTCCCCTTCTATTCACATGTATATATGATATTTAGAGGGAATCAGACAAATGCCAAGCCTTTTTTTCTCTTTGAATGTGCTGTCTATTTTTGTAACTGAACTTGTACATATGTATAAAGAGAGACACATCTTTCTTTTACTAACTGGAGGAGAAAATCTTAAATAAAATGGAGTGAGATAATTTTATGTAAATCAGTGTCTTTGTGGTTTTTATGCATGTAGCTGTATGAATGAGAGGATTAGGGAAAAGAGCATGGAGGGGTGTGCATCTGGAAGTGCTTCTGGAGACAAACACTGCTCAATGTAAAGCTCTAAAATGTCTGTGCTCTGCCAACTATCATGTTTGTAACCTTCTTCAGTTACAACTGTACCCTTATCCCATGTTTGTATTCAGTGATTATCTCATGATCTATTTTGGAGTAAGTGTGCAGCAGGTCACAAGTAAAGAGAAGCAACTGTAATATTTGTGGTTACTCAGTACCTGAACTTTGGTGGTTGAATTCAATACAGTTGATTGTTTTGAGATATCATTCTCTATAGTTATTTCTTACTTTGTTTCCTTTTTTTTTTTTCTTTTCAGTGAGAGTTAAAAGGAGTTTTTTATGCAGTCTTGATCTCCAAACTGCTAGACAGTTGCATTAATTTATAATCCAAAGTGGAGAGAAAAAAAAAATTTTAAAAGCTTGCAAAAATCTAATGCATACTGCCACGTGCTATAGTTTTGGAAGATTAAATTGATATTTAAAACACTGATAAATATAAAAATAAAAATATTTATTTAAAAATATAAATATATTTAGAATATATTTATAAAGTAAATTATTAAGTATATTTAACATAACATAAAAATATTTTAAATCATTTAATCTTCAAGAGAAACACCAAATGCCGTCACAAATTGTGGCAAAAGCAGCAGTAGCTCATCTACTTGCACAGTTTGTGTCAGGCCAAGAAGCTCAGGAAGATCTAACATAGCTATAAAATAAATGAACTGCAAGATCATATTCAGTTCAATTTCTAGAAGATTAGGTTTCAACATTCTTGGTACTGTGCTTCATAGGAGTAAAGATTCTGTGATAATAATCAAAGAATTGGGAAAAATTATGTGATAATTTAATTATGTGACTACGAGGCTGTCGTAGTCTAATTTCTTGGTTTGGGTAAGTGCTATAAAGACAAAGACTGGGAGTTTTTTTAAGCAGGTGGAGGTAGTTTTGTAATCAATACCTGGGGAACACTTCTGTTGAGGTGAGCAAATGTATGTGCACACTGAAGCTTTGTTCTTTAAAATGTCACTCTGAGCATCTTTTCACTCCGACTGTGTGTTATGCACTTATATGGATTAATGGCAGAGAGAGATCAAGGTATTTGCTAGAGGTAGAAACTGATTGAACTGAGTTTGTGTTTTAAGCTGGGATGGTGAAATAGCTGTCAGTATGGTTTGGGGGATGTTGGGAGTGCTGTGCATTCATTGTGCTAGTTGATCGTAGCATTTTACTTACTGATTACTACAAAACTGTTAAATACAGTTCAGTGATCAATGCTACTATTGAAGACATTTAAAGGTGATAATTTTCTTAGGTCCTAAGAAGTTAGGACTTTAATTAAGAGTGCTGTTGTGTCCGAGCCTCACACACATTTTTGTAGTTTAGCCTACAAGGGCTGTCTAGTTCAGAAGTGTCCCAGAACATCCTTTGTCCCCTAGCCTGCATTTTCTCTTTTCTATTACAGCTCAAGTCTGCTGTCCTCTCCATGTAGTCAGCCACTAAATTTCCTTTCCTTATTATGCAAAGAGATAAACAGGCTACTGCAGGATGGTTTGAACCTGGAACTGCTTTAATTCTTCACTTTAGGGTGTTATTGCTGCACTGTCCAAATGTAGTGTTATTTCTGTGCCTTCTCCCCTCTCTGTTGCATGCTTTCCCCACCACAGTGTCCCTGCTCTTTGCTGTCCTGTGTTCCCTTTGTAGAAGGCTGCCTGTCTTCGTAGAGCTGTATCTTGCTAATTTCCATATTCTCAAAGTATTTCCTTTAGCAGCATTTCCCAGTGGGGGAGGCACACAAAGCTGAGTGGGAAAAGCTCCATGCAGCAGCAATAGGGATCTGGACTACTTTGATTTTAGCTCAGGAACAGCCAAGGTGCAGCTGAGGGGAGGAAGAGCACAAATGATAAAATCACTCTGGGGCAGGATGTGGATCAGTGTAACTTGGGTAGTGCTGCCCTGTGACCACTGCACTGTCCTGTCCTGGTCTCCTCAGTGGAGCGAGCTGGCCTGCTTCTGCTCCCAGATAGACTTACAGGCTCCTCAGCTTCTCACTTCTGCCTCCATCTTTCTTTTCTTTGTTGACTCTCCAGTCTGAAACACACATTATAACTCTCAGGGAGCCTTACAGGCATGTCTTGTGCTCTCCTTCCTGCTCGAGGAGGGATGGTGGCACACACCCTGCTGTCCTTTGGAAATTTCTGTTGGACTGGCTGGAAAACAATTTGTAGCTCACTACCCAAAGGGATGCTGCTTGCATGTGAACTATAACTGAGACATATGTACTAAAATAAAGGTAATTATATCTTATTTCTAGAATTGTGAAGGATTTTTTTATTTGCAGCCTGCACCAGTTGCATAGCAGTGAATGAGAGGGAAAGGGGTGATTCAGCCTTTCTCTCAGGAGCATCTATTAGGACAGTACAGATGGCCCTGCTCTCAGATTCAACCAGCAGATGTGTAGAGTAACAAGTTGTTCTTGTAGCACTCACATTAGCATGTGCTCCTCTGAAAAGCATCCAACAAATGCCTCTTGAAATGGAGGAATGCATGATAAGATGAGCTGGGTTTCCTCCAGCTTCAGCCTCCACTTTGCTCCTGCCTACCCTTTCAGAAAAGTGAAGTTACTCCAAAGCTAATGGGCCTTCCAGGCATTTTGTACTGTACTCTATTTATAGAATGTTCTAGGGGCATATGAGGGAATTCTTTTGCATCCTAAGCATGAGGAAGTGTTTCAGTATTCAGGTATGAAACAATGACTCCTCCCTTCCTCAGCTGATGAGCATCCCTGATAGAATGAGGTAGGAGAAGAAAACATTGAAACACCACTTTTGTGTCTTCTTGAGTTTCCCATGGACTGTCTCTTCCTTCTTTGTTAGTATGGCTGATTCTGTTAGGTCTGCTGTACTTAACAGGAGACCATGTGAGCTTCTAAACATCCAAGGACTACAGTATCCTTTGTCATGTCTGTGACTTTTTTTTGCAAGCGATTGTTTTTTTCCTCACTGTCTTCAACCTTACCCAGCTCTTCTTAAGACCCAGGTGTTGTCTTCAGTGCTTTTGATTAGCAGGGGAAATGCTTCTGTCTAAAGTGTTAATTTTTTAATGCATTACCCTTATGTCTTGGACCTCTGTTGTGAGGACTGTGAATTAAAATAAAGCTAAGCATACAAGAAAAACTCTTACTGTTGCTCAGAGATTAGAACTTACTTGGAAATTTACTACTGGTTTGGATTGTCCCACAAAACTGATTTTTGGACTATTTGTAAAATTTATTCAAATTTTCTTATTGATAACAAGAAACTAGTAGCTTTCTTCTCAAGATGCATTTAAGAAATGCTCTCCTATTGGTGAAGCAAATCCTGTTAATCTCACCTCTCATCTATTCCTATAGTTCCTCTGATGTATCCTTATATCTTAACTTCCCAACTGGGTCTTCCTCTAGGAAGAAATACATCACAGGTGGGAGCCCTCTCTCTGTACCATGGTAAGATGTCATCCGTCTTTCAGGTGACTGTCCTTCAGGTTTCTTTTCAAGTGTGGTGCCACAGTTTCCCTTGATGTTACAGTACAGTTCAAACACAGAAATTCTCATTTTTACTCAGTTTAGTGAGTACATTTTAAAGTTTTGCAGCTGCTGCATAGACAAGTGGTCTTATGATGCTTGTTCTTGAACAATGTCCCTGAAGAACGTCCCTCCCAGGTAAGCTCTTTGCTGAGGAAGAGCATTCTCATTTGCTGTGAACAACTATTCTCTAATTCACAGCCTTCTGTAATTCAAGCAACTTTCCTCCATAGACAAGTCAAAACTTGTATCAGGATTGGTCTAAACCCATCTGGGTTCCTCACAGAGGTGCTTCCCAAGCAGTCACCTTTGGCAGCCCTTGCCCTCGGCACAGTCAGTCGGAAGCAGCAGCACAGAGTGCCTGTCTGTATTTCATTCAGCCTATGGAAGGCTGATGGGGTTTTTTTAAGAGTCAGCAAATTTCACACGTAGCTGGCTGAATGTTGCTTTGGGTGGTTTTTTTTCAACTGCATTAAGCTTTTGGCATGTGACTGCAATTAGCTACGTGCTGATCAGCAGAGCGTGCTGCTGCACAGTAAATGCAATGGCACGTGGCCTGACACACCCTTGAGTGACACTTCGTTGTCAGTGACAAAGCTCCCATGTTTTCCTTTGCAAGCAGGGGAAACAGAAAAGATGTTCAGGCTATATGAACCTTCAGAGAATTTTGAAAACTAACTGCCAAAACCCTATTTTGGGGGATTACTCCATGCATCTGGTGGGTGCTAATGGGAGGGCCTTTCTGGGTCTTGTTTTTCTTGCTGCTCCTGATCTTTCCATAGAGTTCATGTGAACACTTCTTTGAACAATGTCTGCATTCCTGCAGACCTCTCCCTTGCAATTTAATCTAATTTTTTCTTTGATTTAATGTCATTTACAGTCATAGAACTATGGCATTTCATAGAACTATAGAATGGTTTTGGTTGGAAGGGACCTTGAAGATCATCTAGTTCCAAACCCCCTGCCATGGGCAGGGACACCATTTTTGTTGGAGTGGATCTCCAATTAACTCTAAAGGTGCCTAATGGGACATTCCAGTCTCCATTCTGTGGCCCCTGACACAGTAACTCAGCTTCATGATGTCTGTCTGTCTGTCCAGATAACTGCAGTCTTTCATCATTCTCTGCATGTTCAGAGTTTGGAAGAAATTACTGAAACTAACTTGCAGTCATAATTTTACTGAGATATTTATTTTATCTGGTTAGCACAAAAAAGTAAATTCTTCTTCGTGTTTTAGTAATTTGACTCTCAGATCAATTCCAATTGACTAATTGAAAGCTTACTAACATTGTGATGCTGAATCTGTAGTGCACAAGGAGGTTTTTAAGGTGTTGACTTGGGACTGGAAGTCCTGACAATTTCTTTTATTGGCTGCTGTGAAGTGCTTTATATGATTTTGAAACACACAACTATGAGCCTTGCAGCTTCCCTGGCTTTGATAACTTGCTGTTAGCATATGCAGTCAGGGGTATATATTGTATAATTAATGTAATTTGGTTTCACTGCAGTTTGCTGTCCTTTGTATCATTGTGTCTGTCTGGAATCAAGGAACTAGATACTAAGAGTGAGAACTGGTTTGGTAGAATATTCAGAGACAGATTAGAGAAGCGCAGCTCTGCCTTGCAATGATATAATCGATAGCAAATGAGAAAAGTAATTTTGTTTAAATCTTTAATTTAGACCAGATCTCATATTTGAGATGTTACAGGAATTAACACAAGTGAGAAGTTTGGAACTGAGCTTGAGACACTGCAGGAAATTTGAGTGATGCCTACAAAGCAAAAACACCCCGAGCTATATAAAAATGTTTATCTGCTGAGCTTAATTTTTAGTTGCTTTGGTATGTGAAAGTTTAAGACTACTCAGAGCAAATCACTAAACCTGCAACCACACAGATCCTCACTGAACAACAGCAAACATAAAAGTATCCATGAGAATATGAGATGACTCTTGCATGTTTGCATCAGGATGTAATGCTGATTACAGGAGCACACATTATCTCTTTTCCAGCATAGTATCTCTGAAAACCCAATGTACAGTTCCAACTACTTGGAAAAACATCATCCCTCAATATTTCACAATGTGCTTTGAAAGTCACTGTACACTTTTGAAATCATATTTTTGATGTCTCAGCTCCCCATCTGTACAATAGAAATTACACCTCTTCACAAAGGTGTAATGAAGAGGAATTTAAGCTTTGCCAAGGTGCCACACGGATTTGCAGATGTTGCTATAGTGATTTGCCAGAGAAAAATCTAAGTGTGGAACAGTTCACCTACATTTGGGTGCATAAAAGCCTTAAGCAAATATAGGACCGTACAAGAGAAAAAGGAATTGAACTGCTGCTCATTTTTAATGTACTCCCATCAAATAAAATCGCAGCAATCCTCTGGGAAAAAAATAGTGGATATTCATTCTGAATGAGGCTGGTCCCACAGTTACTTTTTTCCCCTCCAGTCCTAAACTCATCTGCCCTCAAATTATAGGATGTATTCCCAGGAATAGCTTCTATATATATGTATTTTAGAGACAGAATGCTGCCAGAATCAACTGTGCTGTGCAGCAGCAAGAGACACTTTCATCTGGCTCCTGCCTAACATGTCCAGAAGTAACTGAGTCTCTTTAGCAGTTGCTGTCAAAGGAAAGATGAAAAGCAGCATCTATCATAGTTGTGGGGAGGCTGGGCACTCCTGCACTTTTCCCTCTCTAAAAATGGGATTGTATGTTTGTGGAGAGAAACAACCCGAAGTAAAACACACTCCTGTAAAGCACAGCAAAGAATGAATGTATGTATAATCTAAAATGAATTTATGTATAAGCAAAGAACCTGCTAGCTGTTTGAAACATACTTTTGGCTCAATTTTACTTAAAGAAATAAGCACTTCACTGGAAAACAGTGAAGTAGTAGAAGAGTAGATGAGAGATTTCAGCCCGTGACGGCAGTAGAAGCTGACCCCAGCTGTCTGTAACAGGATCTGCCACCCCTGTGCACCTCCAGCAGACGCGGCAAGGTGCCAGCCGCAGGCCTGGGAGGTCACTTGCCGCGCTGGCTGTCGCTCGGTGCTGCGACACGTGCAGGCACACGTGCCAGCGCTGGCCTGGCGTGAGGTGCCCGGGGTGGGCAGAGGTGGGGGCAGCCCCTGCCTTTCCTGGCCAGCCCTCCCTCCCTCGCTCCCTCCCTCGCACGGCATCACGCGCTTCCTTCAGTGCCGACACGGAGTTTGGGAAGGCCGGTGCGCCGTCTAGACATGGAGGGGATAAAAAGCTGCTTTTAAAAGTTTGTTTTCTAAATGTTTTCAAATGTCACATGTGCTTTGTGTAGGCAGGGTTTAATATCAGCGAGGTGGCTGTGGTTGCCCCCCAGGCGGTTCGTTTGTAGCCGAGGTTATGATTGCTGTAAGTTAAGATTGCTGTTGTGTCTGTGGAATGACTTCCATTTTGTCTGCGCTGTTGGAGTCTCTCAGTCCACAGCCTCAATTTAAGGCAAAGCAGAGAGCTGAGGCCAGAAAGTAGTAAAACCCAGTGCTCACGCCATCCTGGACCATTCCCTAGCCTCCTTCACCGTGAATGTGCGGGGTGTGGTGCTGTGCAGATGAGCACATCGCTTCAGTGTGTGCGTGTGGCAGCGAAGCCCCCGGGCTGCAGAGATGTGCGGCTGAAGTGCGGGGCGTGGGCCGGTGCCCGGTGTGCCAGAGCTCTCTGCTTGCACGGCACAGGTGAGCTGCACGTACCCAGCAAGTGCCCAGCCAGCTCAGGGGCGGGTTCATCGTGTTTCTGAAAGTCAGGCTTGCTAACCAGCGCGGGTACATGAAACCTCTCCTCTCCAAAAGTCACCCTCTGACTTGCCTTTCCGTGGGTGAAGCTCTTACAGACTGCCGGGTGCCTCAACAGCTGCTACCTGCTTGTGGACAAAGCAGCACTCTGGGGCTTGCTGCTGCCATGTGAGCCAGCAGGATTTGGGTAGTGGGATAAAAATTTCCCCTTTGCTTTGGTGACAGGAGTTTTAAGCGCTGGTAGCTATCAAGTGTCCCTTCAATTGTCAGGTTTAGGCCAAATTGATCCCTGGTGGTTTTAATTGAAGCTTCATGGAAATGAGTCCTTTTAAAACAGTGAGGTGAGGGAGGCAAAAAGCAGCGTAAACAGGAGGACATAAGAGAGAAGTCTTTGTTCTTGTGTTCCCAGAGCAGCCCAGCGTGGTCTGGGAACAGTGTGGTGTCCCCAGCTAGGAAAACAGCACCTCTGTCTTTGAACTTCCCTGACCTTTTACGTTATTTCAGTCTCATTCTCTAGAGTTCAAGGTACTGGCTGTGCTTCAGGAATTTGCAAGCATAAACACTCATCAGTGTGGCTGGCACTACGATGAGATGAAAAGGGAGTTGAGAAAGGATAAAACACATCCAAAAACCAAACAAAAAGTGTACAGGGTTTGTAAACAAAGCATGTAGAGCTTCTCCAGTGCTGCCCAGAATGCCCACTTCCTTCCGCCCTCCCTCTCCTCCAGAGCTCAAGGCTCCTTCAAAGCCACAAGGGACTTCTGTCATAATTTTAATACAGCATATAAATCAGGGAGGTTTTCACCTAAGCCAAGGCAACTAGTTAGCAGGCAATTCCTAAGTCTTTGAGCAGCGGCTAGTTTTGCTGCAAGTGTAGTTTTTCCACAGGCTGACTGTAAATCAATTTTGTTAATCCCTTCCTGTTCCTCCTATGCACAGGGACTGATTCTGTACTGAGCTGTGCTGAGTGCTGGTGGCACATCACTGCTCAGTCATGCACTGGGACTGCACTTTTTTATGCTGCATCAGTCCTTGAGTTCTAAAAAACAGTCTTTGGATTTGGTGCAACTGAAGTCTGTGCCCTGTCATGAAAACTGGTGGCACCGAAGTGAGAAAGAAGTCTGACTCAGGGAACATCTCCCATCCAAATTCTGCTCATTTGTTTTCCCTTCTGCCTTTGGGCTGAAATCACTGCACTGAATGTGATAAAACTTAATTTAAAGTTTCAGCCCTAGATTGACTACCAGGTTTTGGGACATGTTAGCAGTGCCCCCCATTCTGGCGCTGAACTCCCTGGAATGTGTTACATGGAGAAGTGTCAAAGCACGCAGGTGGCAATGTCTGGATACTTTATGCAAAGTCAGTCTCTCTTGTCCCGGCACAGCTGTACACCCAGTAGACCCTCTTTCTTTCCCCTGCTTTCTTTTCCCTCCAAGCTTTCCTGGTAGCAGGAGCAGAAGCACAGGCTGTTACCAAGCCAGATGTGGTTTCTGGACATACCCACCCTGTGTTCAGTGTGCAGAAAGTGCCTCTGCTGCAAAGGGGAGTGCTGGCCAGCACAGCCTCTGCAGGCTCTGTCAGACAGGAGCACCGGCTGCTCTCACTTGCTCCAGCTGCAAGGGCCGACCTGGAGCAGTGATAAGTGTTCTTTGGGGTTTTATCTTTTGCTATTCCTCTGCCTTAGAAACATCTGGAGGTAATTAAATCCACATTTCAGCCTGTCTCTTGAGCAGTAAGCAGACACGTGTGGAATAACATGTGCTACATACAACCAGCTGCAGTTCCTGTAACAGATGCCAAATCCAGCGTGTGCCATTCCCTGTGACCTGCAGGCCACCTGCAAGACTCTCCCTGCCACACATGGCAGAGCCCCACGGAGCCTCTCAAGCCTGGCATGCATGCAGAGCTGCACCTTCCCCCTTCAGCTCCTCCTGGGACTGGGATCCTGGGCTGGCTCCTCAGTGGCCTTCAAAGTTTGTGCTGGCCCCACTCTTGGGATGCTCAAATGTACATTCTCCTCAGGTAGACTAGGCCAAGCCATTGGCTGCTTTCAGACCCATTTGAGGAAAGCTGGTCTGTACCCTCTCCTCTCCCCTCTCCTACCACCTCCTTCCCTTGCCAAGTCGCATGCATTTATTGCCATCAGTCACAAATACGAGTTTGGTCTGACCCGGAGAAGTATGTGAGGCACAGCTAAGTTCACACCTTGGAGAGGCTATATTTAAACTACACTTTTACTAAAGCTGGAATCACTTTGGTAGATTTATCTATGTGGTCTTCTGTGTTCTGGACACTCCACCTTGAAACGGCAACGATACTGTAGAACCTAAAAACCAGAGGTTTTTCGTCTTAGTTTGGTCTTCTCTGAATCCTTTAAACATTGCTGAGTTTCCTTATCCTTTGCCTTGCCCTTTTAAGGACTATTTTCCCTCAGGAATGCTATAACGTATGAAGGCTGGGTCTGGATTATCTGTTGTCATCTACTTTATTTTGTTGGCTTGTGCCACTGCAAAACAGCTGGGTAGGTCCTGTCTTAATGTACTCAAGGAAATGGTGACTCAGGCCTGTGTTCCAAGACTGTGTGGGAACTGCTGGGCAGGAAAATGGAAAAGGCTGAAGAAGGAACTGAAATCATATGAATTGTGCTGGATTTAAACTTGGGAAAGATGCAATTGATAGTGCTTGTAAACATGTTTCCATTGCAATCAGTTTCTAATGTGAGGTGACCCGATAGGCACAAGCTTGTCATAGGGAAGTGGGGGAAGACTGCATGTGCAAGAGGAAGCCACTGGATAGGGAGGCATCTCCAGAAGTGTCTGGCAGCACTGGTTGTCTCACCCTCTAACAATGGTGAGTGTTTTTTCCCAGGCCAGCTGTCAGTGGCAGAGCTGCTGGAAGCTGGAGCTGCACCCACAGGCAGCTACTTCGCTTGGGCTGGCAAGTCATGGCATGGGGAGAGGAAACCTATAGTGAAACATATCTGGGGTAGGACACTGCCTGTGTGTCACCATCGACCTGGCACTCCCAAGTGCCATGGTTGTGAGATTGCCTCCAGACAGCCATTGTGTTCCTCCCACTGGGTTCATCGGAGGCAAGCAACCCCCACCTTTGTGTAGCAGTACAAAGTCTGGGCATGTAGCAAATGTAGCAAGGTGCCATCTCTCCTCATTCACGTGGCTGAAGTTCAAATCTGGGATGTTAACCTTTTAAATTCATCAACTGACCAAAACACGACCAGTTCCCAGACTCACAGGACACAGTAAAAACCTTGGGAGAAAGAAGTTACATGATACCTCATTGTCTTACTGACTTGAAGATGCAGTGACAGGGTGACAGCAGCAAGCTGCCATATTCACCACTTCTGATGAGAAAATGGGGTCATTTTTTGAAAATCCACTATGAAGAACTCCTGGGGAAGAAAGTGGTGGAGTAGTGTACTCATGCTTAAAATAGTTAAGTTTTTCAGGGAAGAAGAAATAGCCACTGAAGGAACATTCCTAGTGCAGCTGGATTGTTCACAAGCATTCATTGCTTGTCTTTTACCAGATGTGAAAGATCATGGGGCCAATCCAGGCTAGGCAGGACAAGGCAAGGGGCTCTCCCTATGCAATGGCAAGGCAATGCTCAGTGCACCTCTGATATTAATTCCTGTCAGTGGCATCTCTGTGCCTGTGAGGATTTGAAAGGTGTGAAGATGGTTTTGTTTTATCCGGAGTTATTCTGGAATCTGACCCCAGTCTCATACTAGTAAGGGAGTGTTTCCCTGCAGGTAAGTTCAATGTTTAACCCTTTGATTTTCCAGCTGGAGGATATCCCAGCCCCAATGGTGCACCTGCTCAGCTGAAGTGAGAGCCCCTACAGGACAGTGAAAGTGTACTTTTCTCTAGTCTGTTACCCCTGAAACACACAACTGCTTTTAATTAGTGGTATATTCAGTTGTTTCAATTAGTTTTAACTCCATCACTCAAGTCTTGAGGCAGGTTATACTGGTAGGTACAGTGATCTGCTGGTGCTGAGGGAGCTGGTAACTAGAGGAGTGGGAATGTGCACATTACCCCTGTACACACCACGTGGGGCACAGGGCAGAAGAAAAATAACTGACTCCCTTACTGCAGCCAGCAGATTTGGCTGCAGCTGCAGTTTCTGTCCATCCACTATAACTTCTTGGAAACAGCAATGCCAAATTACACTCAGAAGGAAAATCCTCTGACCTGCCAAGGAAGAATTACATTTCTCTGCCTGCCCTGCAGAGTTTGGAGGGCTGGCTTGTGTCTGCTGTCAGTACCAGCACTCCACAATCAACAAGAGCTGGAAAGAGAAAGTCACTGAATCCCCTTTTCTCAAAGGGAAAGAATCAATTAGTTTCTTCCAGTAGATCTGGCAGAGACATGCTGCTCAGCAGCAAGATTATTAAAAAAAAAACAAACAAAACAAACAAAAACCACAAAAAAAATCTATAGGAACTTCAGCAGCATTAGCAGTTAAGGCTCTGTTTTAAAAAAAAAAAAATCACCATTAAAACAAAAAGACTTCTTAGTTTGAACTGTAGATCTGTAATGAAAAAGACCAACACCAAAGTACATGAGACTGACTTTGTCAGTTTGTTTTATTACTGGGCACAGCACCATACCACTTCATATGCATACAAGCCACAGTAATACAAACAGTCCCTGGCCTTTTTTGTAATTAAAAAGAACACATGGTATTTGGGAGGAGCCAACAGTCCCAGGGCTCAGCTCTCAAAAGCTATTTTGCTGCAGTTGCAGTAGCAGCAGTTTTCTCACAAAATACTGTGGGTTTTCATGCTGTTAATAGGTGAAGCTGAAGAGTCTGAGCTCACAGCCATGCCTCTGCTTAACATGATCAGGGCAGGCTTTTCAGCAGCTCACTGGTTTACAAGTATGCTCAGCCATGGTCCCCTGCAGTCAAATGGAAGTGTGCCAGACAGACACCCCTGTATGGAACTAGAACCCTCAGATGCTTCTACAGAAACCCACATCATCCTGAAGCACCAGGGGTTTATCCAGTACAGGGCTAGTTAAGAGTCTCCTGCATCCTGACAGGCAGCACAGGCTTCCCACACAGGCAGGACCATTTCTTACAGAGTCAGTTACGTCTGTAGCAGCACAAGGTCAGTGAAGCTTGGGAAAACGCTTGTCATTAAAGCAGGCTTAGCTCCTCAGGGAACAGATTTAAAACTAGAAGGCACAAATGCAAGGTTGAGTGTGGGCTGCATACCACTGTGGCATGTGAATAGTTTAGATACCCCTCCTAAGAGGAAATATAACACATAATAAATACAGTATGACATTTTAGAAAATAAGTGCATTACTGTGATCCTTCACAACATAAGGAAGTAGGATTCACAAGAGCATAAAGAGGCCTGTTCACTTAATATTGCACAAACGGTCTAAAATTTAGTGTCAGGTCATTCTACTGGAGGTGGGACAAGGCAGGGGAAAAAAAAAAAAAAAAAGGCTTTATTTGGCAGAATCTGCCAAAGTCTCCACCACCACCAAAACAGCTTTTTGCCAATCTGAGGTAGACTTACATATATACTGCTTAAACCCAGTCAAGTCCTGCTCAACTAGTTTTCAAAGGGAAAAAAAAAAAGGAAAATTAAAAAAGAGAAAGTGCACAGAACAAATGAGTTTCTTTCTCTCAAGAAAATGAGTGTCTCAGGTTTGACTCCTGGAAGCAAATCTTACAGAGCAGAGTTCCTGTGAAGATCCCAGCTCTCCATCTGGAAAGCAGTGATGGGTATCGTGATGCTACAGATAAGGAGTGTAACAGGTAGTAATTGCGAGTCCTATAGCAAGTTTTACTCTCCACTTCCTCCCTCCCCAACTACTTGCTAATTCTCCCTTTATTCACTCAGTCCAGTATATTTTATCAGAGTTAAGATTGTCCTCACTGCTTTCTTCTCCCTTATGTCCCTTCTGCTGCATCCTGCAAAAAATTTCCTATTTCAAGCCTTAGACTTCTGAGGGATGCTTGCAGTTTCTTCTAGAGACTCCTCTGTGTAGTATAGACACGGAAGGATGGAAATTAGAGCCTCTTCAATGGAGAAGAGATGTTTATCCTCTGCTTGAGGACAGAAGTAGCGCATAAAGTCTGCCAGTCTCAGCAAATACTCAATGTTATGACCAGCACAACCACTTGAGACAATGATTTGAGCTGCAATGTCTTCTTCAGATGCTGGGCCAAGGTAAGAAGGGTTCTGGGGTGTTGCAATGTAAACAAGAGCCAGGATGGGTTCCTCTGCATCTTTCTCCTGAGGGTGGAACTTCACCAGCTTGGTGTCGTAGCCTCCCAGGACAGCTTCTCGCATGTTGAGATACTCGAGCGATGCAGCAATTTGTTCCCCACGGACTTCATAGGCTACACCCCACGTGCACGCCTAAAAGTGAAAGAGCAGGGAGGTTACAGGATGCTGTAACTGCAGTGGCCTGTCCAGCCGCCCGCTAATGTTTCAAATCAAGGCTCCCTTACTCTGGGAGGGGTCCCCGCACAACTGGTGCAGAGAAGGGTAACACACCCCACAACACCCCCACGATCCCGTCAGGGCTCAAGAGCACTCGGCTGCCGCCACACCTTCCCAGGCGGTGACACGGGCACCCTCCCGCCCAGGCCAGCTCCCAGCGCCCCCGTACTCACCCCGCAGTCCTCCAGCAGTGTCACCACCCGGCCGGGCTATGGGCAGAGAAAAAGCAGCGCCGTTAGAGACGAGCCGCGACCCCGGCGCCCCGCGGCCCCCCCGCCGCCGCCGCCGCCCCCGCTTACCATCTTCTCGCTGCCGCGGTGGAACGTGTCCCCCTGCCAGAAGCGGCGGCTGTAGCCGCGGATGAAGCCCACCTTGCGCGACGTGAACTCGAAGCCCGGCCTCCACACCAGCGAGCCGTACCCGAAGATCCACACCGGCGCCGCCAGCTCCTCGCCCTCCGCCTGCCCCGAGGGCTCGGGG
>VZTR01012707.1:48703-75155 GCA_013400775.1 Chaetops frenatus
CGGCCGCCGCGGCGCTTTAAAGGCGGCCCGGGCCGCCCGCCCCGCCCCGCCCCGCCCGGGTGATGCAACGAGGGCGGGAGGTTTCGCGGAGCCGCGCGTGGGGCAAAGCGGGGCGCGGGTTGCGTCAGGCGGGGCTGCCCGGCTCGGGGTCGGCCTGTCCAGCAGCGCTGGGTGCCAGGTTCCCGCCTGGGGGATGCCAGGGGATCGGCCGCTGCCAGAACAAAGGGGCCGCTGGAGCGGAGCGCGCCGTGCCCAAAAGGGAGAAGCTGGGGTGGAATGAGCGGACCAGCACTCCTCGGGAGGCTGCCCCACGCTCCCGGCTTTGGCTTTATCCCAGAACCCGAGGTGCCGCTTTGGAAAACCAAGCGGTTAATATTTAACAGGGTGAAGCGACAGCTCCTGACGTCAACAGGGCCAAGGCGTCAGGCACATAGGTGAAACAGAATAATAACATCCACACTAATGCAAGGACATGGTGCTGAATCCAGCTACTTGAGTACATTTCCCCTAGTACTGTATCCGGGGTGGAGTGTCAGCTTGTAATACATAACACTTGTTATGTGTGTGGGTGCAAGTGCTGTGTGTGGGATGGACACCCAGCTGTCAACCAGCTTTAGGCAGGTTGTGACAACTAAAGAGGTGGACTTTCACATTACAAAGTTATTAATTTTGGTGAGAGAGGAGGAGAAAGAATGAGAAGCAAAACCACCGAAGTGTTTCTCATTATTGTTCTTGTCCTATGCACTTAATCAATCTAAACAGTCTATTTACAGTCTGTTATTTAGTTTCCTGTTGGTCCCCATCCAACTGGCACCCACCTTTCCACTCCACTTAAGAGGACGTTGCAGCTCCAACACCCACAGTCTGTGGTGGGTGCTCCCTGTACTGTGGTGTGTCCACCACGGGTGACAGGAGTCTGCACAGCTCTCACATCTGCCCTGCTGCTCCATGCCTTACACAGCATGTCCTTTTCTCCTGCCCTGCAGGACTGACTCTCTGACTTGTCACCATGGCTGACCCTTCACAAGGTCAGCCCTGTAACAGAGCCCAAAGCGCCTTCATTTTCTCCTCCACTTGCACTTTTCCCAGTCACCTTCTCTGTCTTACTCAGGCTCAAAGGTATGGGGTTGGCATGGCATGCTCCCAGCCCTTCACACCACACACCCAGGCTGGCACAGGCTGGCAGCCTCTTAATCCTTTCCTGATGGTCCCTTTCCACAGGCAGAGGGTGAATCTGTCACCTGTTGTGCCGCTGCTGTATTCAGAGGCCTTAGTCAGACCAGAAAATGCTCCAGAAACTGTTCTTATCAGCTGTCTGTGTCAAAGCTCCACTTGGCAAAACAAGCAATAAACCTCTAGTCTCATTTTTTTTCAGTCTTGTGGCTCATGTCCCCCAACATACAAGACTCCTGCTTAGCAGGAATTTGTCAATGCTAAATAGATGTGGCCTTTCAACCAAATGAAACCAGTGTCCTCTGGGAATCGAACCAGTCCTCTGTGTCCCATTGTATATGTATAGCCAGTGTCTATTTTTCATATTTAGGTCTTTATATTGTGTTTCCTGCTAAAATCAAGGAAATTTGAGCAAATCCCCAATATGTAGTTAACAAAAGCATTAAAACACTTGTCTGTAGGTTCATCCTCATTATTGAGAGCACAAAAAGAGACATATCAGTCAAAAAGATAAGCTGAAGAAGCTCTTGCTAGTTTCTGGTCTTAGTAACACTGGTAAAAAACAAATCTGACCTCTTTCTTCAGCTTTTGCCAGGATGTGAATTTTATCCATCTTCTGGATAAAAGTCTGGAGGAGACTGAGGGGAGAGATCATTGTGGTCTTCAACATCCTCATGAGGGGAAGCAAAGGGAAAAGTGCCAATCTCTTCACTCTTGTGACCAGGGGCAGGACCTGAGGAAACATTAGGAAAATGTTTTTCATCCAAAAGTGGTTGAGCACTGAAACAGGCTTCCCAAGGAAGTGGTCACAGCACCAAGCCTGTCTGGGTTCAAGAAGGGTTTGAATAATGCTCTCAGGCACATGGTGCAATTCTTGGGGTCAGGGTCAGGAGTCAGACTCGATGATCCTGATGGGTCCCTTCCAAGTCAGCATCTTCTGTGATTCTGTGATCTGAGAAATGCACTGGATTATGCATGTGTGACAAACGAAGCTCTAGGTATCTTACCTGCTGGTACTAAGCTAAGGAAAATTTGACCAAAAAATTCAAAATTAGACCACTGGGAAGTGACTGCATGCTTGCTGGTGAAGGAGAAAATTGCTCCTTTCCTTTGCAGAGCTGTCTCATTTGTGTGACTGCCAAAAAGCCTCTCCTGCATGGCTAAGCCAAATTTGCAATGGAGAGCCAATGTGTGCAGCAAAAGCCTTAGGGGACCAGCTTCAGATCCCACAGCAGTTAAACACTACGGGTCTCTGCTCCCTGCAGTGCTGTACAACCAGATCAATGAGGTATGAGGTTAGAAGCTCCTTTTGAAGTCCCCGATTTTCTTGTGTAAATTGGGATATTGCTCCATCATTAGGAGCAGGGCCTGGGGGAAGGCTATTACTGAAGTTGTGGCATAAACAAGAGGTTACATTTTTTTTGGCTGTTGTTCTTTCAATCTTTCTTTCATTCATGTCTTACATTGACTGTACCTTCACTGTACCTTGGTTAAATAAACCAAGAGTGTGAGGATCACTGGGGGCAAATGGCTGAGCAGAAAATGTGTCTTGCAGACAGTATAGGTGCAGATGTGTAAGTGAAGCAGGTGGGTATGAAGGAGAGGGTTTAGTGTCTCTTGGTATTGTTGGAGCTTGTGTTCCAAAGGCCAGGGGGACAGCCTGCCAAACTGAACCACAGGAAGGTTCAAACAGGTGTGAGGGAGGATGTGGAGCAGCAGTGGAGTTAACTGGTAGGAGACACGATGTAGATTTCGTAGTACAACAAAAGGAGATGGAAAAAACCCATAGATTTTCAACACTTTGAAAGTGCCTAAGGGAAAAATAAATGAATATAATTGTCATATTCTGTTAATATAATAATAATTTTAAAACCCCCTTAACAGCAGTAAGAATGTTTACTTTGCCCTGGAACCTTTCGGAAAGAGAAAAAAGCAATCCTAGTTTTATTTGTTACTCCTGAAACAAGTTTTTCCAGGTTTCAGGAAAGCTAGCTTCTCTTTAGCAGTATATGCTATGCTTCCCTAGAGCAAGCATTCCCATGTTAGTGTGGGGTGACCAGCAGTGCCAGGGCTGCCTGTTTTTCAGGGTAGTGGTGAATCACCTTAGAGCCTGAGGAACCAACAACAGGGCTGGCATGACACATAGCAGTGGCTTGTGTGTCAGGCTCTTATTTACTTCAATAAACTGAGGGCACATACTGAGTGTTACTAAAAGCTTTTCTGTTCAGAAAATATCAGCTCAGGATTGGAGAATTGCCAGATCATTTCCAGACACCACCACATCTTCCAGCAGCTTGGCACTGCTTCCCTCTCTGCAATGAACAGACAGGAGAATCTAAGAACTAAATTGTCCTCTTTTCCTGGAGGCTTCAGTAAAGATTAAAGCTACTGGACTTGGAGATGAAGTTCAAACAATGCCACAGACTTTTTAAAGCAATGTAAATCAGTGCTATTCACCTGATATTCACAAAGCCACATCCATGTGCATCACCAGGGATCTTACTCACTTCTGTTTGAGGAATCCAATTGTTATGGCATTTACAAATCCCCTCCAGATGTGAACACTTACCATAGAAACATGCAGTCAGCCTTGTTTCAAACATGGAAATGCAGAAGCTGCATTGTCAAAGCTGTATTAAAAAACTTGGGGATCAGGAAAGACATATAGAACAGTAGGAAATGGGTGGGTTTGAATTTGTTTGCTGCAACCGAAGGGAACACATTTCCATTGTTAAATGCATTAACTCGTGGGGTTAAATACAGTCCTGAGCAAAGAGAACTAAAAATGGCAAAGGACATACCAGTGTGTTAAAGAGAACAACTGTAAAACCCAGGGGGAAAAGTACTGTAAGGACACCAGACTGAGAAACAAGTCTAGGACAAGGTGATAGTTTGGGGGATTCTTCTGCAGCACAGAACTTCAGCTGATGCTGACCTACTGCACATTTAGTCTGTTCACCCCATGACTGCTACAGCTCTGGCTGTTGTCAGCTGTGTTGGGAGATTTTGCAGTGTGCCCAGTTCACAGGTGGGAATAACAAACTGGATGGAAACATTACAAACTTGATTTGTATTTAAATTAGTAACATGAGGGGAAAAAAATAAATGCATACATCTAACGAGTGTTTTAACATGCCATCAATGCCCTACCAGTGGCCTGGTGGTTAGCTGAGAAGTCCTTTAAGAAAACCCAGCACTATCATTTTGGCTTTTGAGTTGTACACCAGAGTGATCTGCTGCACAATGGGTTTTGCTCAGTTCCCCCACCCTGCTCTCATTTCAAGGTGGTGGGCAGTTTTGACCTGCCTGGCAGGAGCTGGACTTGATTGCTCTGGTCATCCTGTCCCTCTCTCATATTCCATGCTGCTGACCAAGTTCCTCCCAGCACTAGTACGTAAAAAAAATTCTCTATAAAGAATCAGAACTGCAATTTCAGAGATTATTTTTTTCAATTGGTTAAAGCTAGATATTGTGAGCAGAGACTGAGAGGACTGTGTAGGGTTGTAGCACGAGCTTAGCAAATTTTGTCTTTCTTCCCTTCAGGATAGGAAAGAAGCTCAAACACTCCCTACTAGCTTTGCTTGAGGGATAAACAATTGGGCACTGAACTTCAAATCTGAGTACAGCCTTGTAGAAAGTCCTTTTGCTTGAGCCCACAGCATCCCAAACCTAGGAGCTCATCTGAGTGCCAGGCTGTGGGTCATGAACTAGATTGGCTCATCTTTTGGTACAACACAACCCCCTGTTCTTTCCTACCCATGGCCTCACTCTGCTGCCCAAACACCAGAGGGGCATTTTGGGGAGTCAAGTGGATGTCTGCATTGGCAGCTTTAAGGTGAGACACTGAGGGAGGAGGCATGGACTCACAAGGCCAGGGTTGGGAACCTCAGCCCTGGCTGTAAAAGTCAGCATCTTATCTGGGCTGATGTAATGTTGTCATATAGTTTCACTTCAGGAAGTGATTTAGGTTCAGTTCCAGTTTAAAAAGAAGAAAAATGGGTTTATAGCTAAAATTTTAACCAGGTCTGAGAAAAAATCTGAAGGCACTGGTTGATATAAGCAGGTAGACTGAAGAGTCCAAAGAAGAAATGTGGAAGAACAATTTAAATTCAAAGGTAGAAAGCAAATCAATGATTTGCATCCAAATTAGGAAAGGATAACTGTTTAGGGAAGTAACCAGCTGATTTCAAGAACAGTTTAAGAAATATTAGGGAACTCCTGCAGGATGGAAAAGTAATAATACAACAGAGAAATTTCTGTTTTGACACTTAGCTACGTAATGAAGCAAGAGCTGCATAAGTTAGGGCCAATTTGCACATTTGAAAAGAGTTTAAAACCCAGTAAGAAGCTTTCTAGTCAAATAAAAAAAGGATCAAGATAGAAGTGAGATTACAGGCAGGCATATGACTGTCAAGACCAAAGATACCTTAGATGCAAATCAATAAAAGACAGGATGGTGGTGATTGCTGTGAGTCCTTTAAAAAAATTACCACATCTGAAGGAAAAGCACTGTTCTTAGAACTCCTGGTGCTTGTGTCAAGGGAGGTGAAAGAATAGACACAAACCAGGAGTTTATTAGCAAAGAATGTTAATATATAAGTGGGGCAGGCTATTTTCCTGACTGGAAAATAGCAAGTGAGGCCTGTATTTGAGACATGAAAAATAAATCACAATTGAGAAAACTGAAGCCCTCTTATTGAAACTGAATTCACACAAAGGGATATGAGCATTAACTGGACTTGAGTGGCTTAGCTTGAAGATTGAGAAGAATATCCTAACCTGCAGAGCCCCAAGTTTTTAAATCTGCACCACCCACTCCTCCATATGAAGGGCCAATAACAGAAAAATAAGTTCTTTATATAGATTTAACTGCAGCAGAGGTTACGTGGTGTCATTACCTCCCTTACCTACTGCCTTTCCATCCAGTACTCTTGTTCGATGAGCAGAAAATTTTCATTTCAGGAGTATCACAGGAAGTAGCTGGAGCATAGCCAAGCTCCAGAGTTTCCACAGATTTGTGGTGTTGGAGAGGCTTCATCAGTTTGCAGTGATAAGATTTTAAGATTTTGTCCTGATATGCTTGCAGCTGTCCTTACCCAGATTGTCACAGTGTCTTCACAACAAGCCAACATTCTCTGTGGCTTAGATGCTATGGATTCATTTTCTACAACACAACTAGCTAGAATATTACCACAAAGCCCTTAACAAGCACAAACTGAGAGTTCTGAAATATCTCATTGATATACTAATGGCAAAGCAAGGGCTGCAGAACAAATGCAGAACCTGAATCACTGTCTCGTCCCTTGACTACCGAGAAACCCCAGGTAAAGCAACATTAGAGTATCATCTGGAAATCTGAAGGGTAGAAGGAAGTTGAAATCCATGTTTTGCTTAGCAGCAGAGAAGTGAGCATAAAGTCAGCCACCAAGCTTGAAGGAAGGACCACAAGTAGCCAGCATGCTTCTTGAACAGAGGAAGCAGCAAGCTGCCAAGTGTAATAAAGGCACAGGAGATTTCTCCTTGGGAACAAAGCCCATAAACCACACAGCTGAAGAGATGAGAGAGAGGCCCATAAAGAGAAAGGGTGAAGTCTGCAACAAGACTAAATAGCACAAAGCAGAACAAAGTCCTCCCTGTACCAGGCATCTGGTAACCCTAACATGCCCCACTGTAGGGAGAGCAGCCAGGCTCTTAGCAGCCCTGGCCCTCTTTGCAATAGCCAGAGGGATGGATTTGAACCTGGAACAGTCACTAATAGTCTTCATCTGAGAGAGGAAGAAAACCCACCTGCTACCCACTCATCCAAGCCCTTAACAAGGCAAAAAGGAGAGTAGGAACAGTGCTGTTGTTTAGACTCTGGATTGCTCCAGGAAGATGTGTGTGTTGGCTGTACAATCAAAGCAATAACCCAACCACTCAGTGTGTGGGACTTATGGATCAATGTGGAGAAAGAGTGATAAGTAGCTATCTTGATAAGAACTTCCTCCTTCACTGCATCCCTTCTCCTTTACAGTTTTTAATGTGTATGACTCACTTGTGTTATATTTCTCTCTTTTGAACATTTGAGTTGCAAGCAAATGACCTACGTAATGTGATGCTCAATGGAGAGGAAGACAGATGCTTTATGCTGTTGTATCAGTAAACGAGATTTGTTTATTTCTGGAACGACTAAAAGTCTCATTGCTATGACCAAAACCCCCAAATAGTCCTGAGATTGTGGCTCACAGAAAGCAGATTATTGTTAGTGACAAGTAATGAAAGATTTTGCTTTAAATGTGGCCATGCTGGGCAGAATTTTGTGCTCTGATGTAAAGGCTATGTCTCTGTCTGAAGGAAATTTGCAGTCCTGCTGGAAATATTTGTCTTTCTCTTTTAATATCTCTGGCATGTACATTGAAAACTGTTTGTGGTTTTAAAAATAGGTGTAGATGTGTTTTATGTGAGCTAGCATGTTTGGTTTTGTGGTATTAACAGGGCAGATTCTGTCTCAACAGTAGCTCCATTCCTTTCATGATTTCCTAAATCATGTCCACATAGGTTTTGGGCACATAGTTCTCAGTTGTCTCAAAATAAACCCCTGCTTTCTTTGTCCTTTAATTTGGTAACCTAAATCTTCAGTTTCCTTTTCTGAATCTTTCTGTGATTAGCCCAGCAGATCCAAAGATCTGTCCTTCCTAATTACAGGTGCTCTTCCCAAAGATGAGGAGCAGAACATGCCAATGATCACCACCTTCCTTAAAGCCCAATGCTATTTATTTAGAACAAAATGTTATGGAAGAAAGCTACTTAATAAGCCAAGAAATGACTCACACACCTGCTAAGTGTTGCCTGTCTTCCTTGTGGTGCCCTGGCAAGTGTGATAAGAAAGATCTGCCAGCTCTTTAATTCAGAGAGAGCATCTGTGTATCAGCTCGTGCTGTCTCTGCCCCAGAAGACAAAAATGAGTGCCAGGATAGCAGGCATGAGAACTTGTGTGAAGACACACAGGTTCCACAAAAACACTTCTTGTTCAGCCTGGAGCACAAATGCCTAAGTAACATGTGCTGCCCCGCAGTCGGTCCACACCATCCTTCCCATCCTGTGGCCCAGCAGTCAGTTCTGGACCATCTCTCCAAAGCTGGGTAGGCTCCTGCCTGTAACCAGTCATGCTGCTCTCTGAAGTCAAGTGCCTGCCACCTTCTTCCATGTGGGAACAGCAGAAACTTGTGTGGTTGGACGGCTGAGAACACTCAAAAGTAATCAGCAGCTGTTGGATTTTCTGTATGGCCAATGACGGGCATTGTTCTCCTGTGCTCAAGCACATGCAAGATCAAAACAGGAAAAGCATCTGCCTGGGCAGAGCTGTCGTGCACGTTGGTTGTGACCAGTCCTGGGTTGGCCTGGTGCTTTCCACGCTTCGTAACCTTTGTGGCAGTTTGCTGCAGCAGCATTTGGAAGCTCGGTGTTACCGTTTCCATCACGGGGATATCATGACTCTCAAATACTTTAAAGCTATTGAGAATTACGAAGATAAAATTATTTCAGCATTAAACCCCTTCCAGTTGAGTTTTTAGCAGATATGATGCTTCCAAGCCCGCTGGAATGAGAGGTCAGAAAGTGCAGCTGTAGCCCACATCCACAGGGAAACAGGATTTTTCTAGTGAAACAAGATGAATCCTGTTTTGAAGAGAAGTCATGATTTTTGTGGTCTTGTTACCAAACTGGCAATGGCTCTGGTCACAGCCTCTTTGAAATCTGGTTTGGCTTTACAAAATCCCCAGTGATATATGTGCCTTACTGTGCTCTTTTTGGGGAGGGAAGTTTTCCTTTCTGCTCTGTGTGAAACACCGGGGTCACATAGCAGAAGGGTTGCATTGTCCTGCTCTAAGATGGAAACAAAGGCTTCTGAGAACATATTGGATCAAGTCATAGGCTGTGGTGGTAACAGAAGGTAGGTAGGAGGAACCCCAGTGCCCAGGCTTCAGGCACTTGACTGCTCGGCCAAGACTGCTGTTGTAGTGGCTGCAAAGAGAGAGGCTGATCAACAGGGTGAGTCAGAGCATTAGCATAAATTGAGGTGAATTCCCAGTGGCTGCAGTGTGTGTAAGGGGGTGTGTTTGAGGGAAGCTGACTCCAGGCACGTATAAAGCCTGGGAGCTGCTGGGCTGATTCACCTGTGCTGCCTGTGACGCAGGGCACTGTCAGTGCAGAGCCCTGGGCTGCACGGCTCTGGCAGCTGGGCTTACAGTGACCACTGGCGTTTCTGCCCCAGCTCTGTGTCACCCAGCCACGCCCCTGCCTGCAGGCCCTGACTTCACCTTCCTCCTCCAGGCAGAAACCACAAGTCCCTACCCAGAAGCTGTGTCTTTCCTTTTGGTCTCTGGGCGTAAATCATGGGTGCACCTTGTGTGCAATGGTAGCTCTGCTGCCGTGCTGTGCCAGGATGCCTGAGCAAGCAGGGCCCCTGCAGCCCTGAGCAGCCTCTCCATGAACCAGTTATAACTCCCCTGCTCCCAGTGTGTGGGAGAGAAGGTTTCTGCCAGCCTTTTGATGGGATGCCTGGCAAGGAAGGGTAACTCAACAGCTTTTCTAGGTGCAGAGAAGTTGTTTCTGCTACACCTTCCCACCGTGCAAGCAGTGTGTGTGTGGGAAGTGTTGACAGTGCAGTTCTTGGGCCGTGCTCCTAACTGGAGGCAACAGGAAAGTGACTCATGAGATATTGCATCCCCTTTGGTGCAGGCAACATGGTGACTTGAACAACAGGCATTGGACTGCACAGAAGCTGTGGGATTGACAGCAAAATTATATAGGCTGACAGTGACCAAGCTCTTGGCTGGTTAAGTTCCTGACTGAAATCATCTGAGCTCCTCTTAGGAGTTCCTCAGCTATCAGTGACCTGTGGGCACCAGCAAATAGAGTTCTGCTCCATCCAGAGCTGTCATCCTTTGCCAGGGTTTTAATAGCCGTGGCCGAAAACAGCACCCAGTGTTGACAGAACAAGGTATTTACTGTTAAGCTGTTCTCATGTCTGCTTGCGTAACTCCTCTGTGCATGTAACTGCAGTGTCAGTCTGAACTTTTTCCTGCACTCACCATGTCCTGATGTTGCTCCTCTTTTGGCTCACCCTGACCTATCAATACTCCCTGTGAGATTGTTTTTCTCTGTCTGCTCTGATTCCGCTATGGATCCAGTTCTGACACTAACCTTTTCCAGCTGTGCCATGGCACGTCTCCATTGCAGATTTTAATTATTCTCCTGTTCCTAACTGTACCTTATCTGAAACCCTGCTACATGCTGAGTTTTTTGGAACTGAAGTGAGAGCAGAAGCTCAGGTGAGCCATGCTGAATTCAATAACTTCATCTATTTATGCCAAGGCCAGAGATTTCCTTGTCATTCTTCCCATTCTAATGTCATCTCTCAGCAGTTCTTTGGTAGTTTGAGGTGCTGTGGTATCTTCCCAATGCCAAATACCCAGCCTAGTTATGTCTGTCTGTGTGTGGGGACAGTAACAATGGCACCAAAGCAGAATGTATGTGCAGTTTATCTGCCTTGGCAGGAGTAAAGGATAGTGTAGGGTGCAGCACTCCATGCATCTGGGCCCATTTGGCTCTTGAAAAACAATGGGACTTTTTTGAGAGCAGGTGTAAAAGAGGCAGGAGTGAGATTAATTTGGTTTATGTGCTTTTTTAGAAGTCATCTACTTAAATTAGCCTGATCTGAATTCTACCTGCACCCCTGTAACCACATTTGTAGCACTTGTTCCTCCAAAGCCAACTGTACCAACGCAGAGTAAAGGGTGATGTAGTTTGGTTGAATCTGGATCCAGATTTTCCCAGGGCACCCTCCCTGTTTAATGGCCAGCGTGAAATCTGGCAGTGAGTGATACAGTGCTGACTATGGGGAATCTTCTCCTTGGACAGACTAAACCTGCAGGCGCTCTGGTGGCACGGACGCTGGACGCTGGTGACTGGTGTGTCAGCGGAACATCAAAATCATAGCTTGAGCAGTTGGCACGTTACGTAATGACTGGGCTGGAATGCTGTACACAGGCAGGGGCACTGTCACCACCTGTTTACTAACTCTGATGTTACACATAGCCCGAGGTTACATCGGGCTAGAGAGCACACAGAGAGATTCTTGTGAGGTGGGAACGCTACACTGGTGCCAGGACAACAGCTGACCATGTCAGCTTCTTTCAATAGGTATTTCCCTCCCCTCATTTCAAGGAAAAGCCTCCAAATGTTCCCTTGATGGTATCCTCGGTATAGGATTTCAGGACTCTCAGCTAACACATATATTTCAAATTCTCTGAAATGTGTGAATCCCACCTTGGTACAGATTGCACTGTTGAGGAAAGACTCTGTCCCATTATCTGTGTGTTTTGGATAGAAACAGTTCCTTGAGGACACCTTTTCAGTAAGAAAATAAATAAGGTGTTACCCCAGAGCCTCCAGACCATTATAACAAAGTGGCTGTACAGCTGCTTGTGTTCCAGCTTCTGATGAATGTGGCATTGCTATCAGCAGTGCTGGGACATGTGCAACCTATTCTTAATTTTACACATACGTGTCGTGTTGTGGAACAGTGAGTGATTTCCAATATATTTTAATCTTTTCTAGTTGTATCCCATTGCAGGAAATCTGTTCCAGCTAATCTGTTTCCTTATAGCCCTTAAGAGGTTAACGATTCTTTAGGATAATAATTTTATCTTTTTAAAATTGCCCTCTAGTCTCAACCTTCAATCCCACAGCACTTGGCTATAACCTGCCAAGACCCCAGCCTAAGAGCAGGTAACTTTTAGCATCAGCTGGAGCACCTGGGCACTGTCTGGAGGAGAGAGGTTTCATGCAGAGGTGGATGCAGGGTTAAAGGACAGCAGTGTTCTTCTCTCAAGGATCTTGGTTGTCAGAAGCTTATTGCTAAAGTCTGTCACCACAGGCTAATGCCAAAGCCTTTAGCTTTATTCCATGTCCCACTGCCTCAAGCTGTGGAATGGGCAGTCACAGTGCTGCCCTCTCATAGACTGACCATCTGTGTGTATGATGCTGTGATCAGACCCCACTATGTTTTAAAGCTTAGACAGGAAAGTAAGGATCAGAGGTTCCTGATGCAGGATTGATAAGAATGTGTTTAAATCACTTGATGCTGAACTTAATCATATGCTTAAGATTAAGCAGTTAGTGATTCCTTTAATTTGAGTCTGAGTCTATGCATAAGAGAGGTCTTCAGAGTCAGAGATAGGAAGAATCCCTCCAAATCTGCCAGTGCCTTTACTCTCCAATCCTGAAGATGGCTGTGGTGATCAAACTATTGCCCTAAGGACTGTTTCATGCTGCATCTCCAGTTGAATCATCATCACCTATTCTTCTATTATCCCCAACTCGATTACCTTCTGTGCTGAAATGGGAGCCTCTAACATGAATTTTCCTCGAAGGAAGGCTGTGGATGGCTGTTCTCTTCTAGATCCAGATGGTGGGGAAGCCCCAGTTTTTCTTGTTGCTTCTCTAGACCTGCTGGCAGAGCTGTGTGTATGTTTTATCCAAAATGAGCAGGACAAACTGCAAACTGCTCTTCAGCAGTTTAAGATAATAAGTAGCTTAGAGTGCACATTCACCTCCAAGCATCCCTCTTTTCCCTGAACTGCCTCGTTAAACTGCTTTTACAAAGTTTTCCCTTCCCTGTACTGCAAAGCATTACAGTAGAGCCTCAGGATTTCTTAGCCCTTGGATTTCCCTGGGTGAGCAGACAAAGTGAAGCGGAGCAGACAACTATTGTGTATCAAGGGCTTGGCTGTGAAAGAGCAGTAGTGGGTGGATACAGGGATAGGCTGGTTAAATGCAGCAGAAGAAAGGATTTAGATTTCGATGCCAGGTGATGGAATGGCACCAAGCTGTGATGGTGTAGCTGAAGCGGGCTCCATTCATCTAACAAAGCCCATGTGCTGCACTTCTTTGCAGTCAAGCAACACAAACATGAGAGACCAAATCTAAGCCAAGAACTGTCTCATCTTCCTCCCTTCAAGCCAGGGTGTCTTGGTGTATGTTGAACATAAGCATAGTTTTGCCATGTGTCTTCCTTCAAACATCAGCAGGTGTGACGTCTCTTAGTTCTGTCATAACGCTGGGTTATGCACCAAAGAAAAGTCAAAGCTAGACTCCATAGCATCCTCTGTGGAGCCTTGAGCCTGAGAGCTAATCCCTCAGACAAATGTCAGCCTCTTTTCTGAACAAAACTGGCCTGTTTTCTTCGAGCTATTTTTGGCTGCTCTTTAGAGTGATATGTGGTAGAGTAAGATAATGAGAGCAATTAAAGAGGAATTGCAAGGTGCTGTGCTGGAGGTAATGGAAAGAAGGTGTCATGATATGATTGTGCAATAGCTTCACGTTTTCTGTATTGCTCATGGTGGGAGGTGCGGTGAGAGGACTCAGTACCTGAGTAGAAGGGTCATTGTGGCATATTACAGCACCCGTGATACATGTAGCAAAGATTGCATCATAAGGCTGAGCATTAGCATTAAAGAGCATCTGAAGAGCCTTCAAGTGGGAGAAATCCATGTGGGAAGGCTAGCTGGTGGCTACATGTGGCTTTTCCCAGAAGATATTAGATCAAAATAGTTACAAGCTGAATACCCTAGTTTTTCTGTGTGTTTGTTGGCAACATTGTGCACTGGATTTGAAAACAACTGATTTCATGCTTTGTGACCAGGCTAGCCAAAAAACAGCTACAAATGGGAAACTGAGAAACAAAGGCAGGGCAGGAAACAGAGCTGAGCTCTCAATATGACCCTTTAAATTGAAAAAGCTATAAAAGGCTGGCATAGATTTCATAAACAAGGGAGTTGGGGAACAACAGAGTTTGAAAGCATCATTGTTTTTTGTCAAATTTTTATTGACAAATCCTTTTCCTGGTGTGTTGCCTCTGTATGAGAGAAATTAAAGCAACTGCTCAGATACTGTTTGTTTGATAAATATTGTACCTTTGGATCCTCTTAAGAAAACGAAGCAGCCAAATTCCTCTTCCCATGCAGGTTTTTTTCCTCTGCTGATCTCTCATTCTTCTCATTTCCAAGAGCCCTAAGCAGGACCACTCCGAACCACAGAATATTCTGGTTCGGAGGGAACCTACAGCATCATCAGAGTTGAACTCCTGGCCCTGCACAGGACAGCCTCAATAATGACTCTTAGCAAGCTCTAATCTGCACATGGAAAGGTGATGTGAAAGAAAGATGCTGATGACCATGACATTTGAAATTATTTTATGGCTTTAGTAGACTACAAGTATCATCAAAGTTTGTGTTGACCTTGCTCTATTCAGTGCTCTAGCCTGAGCATACCTCGTGTCTCAGCAGGCTCAGATGTTGCATTAGTGTCCTCTAGTAACAAGAAGAACTCTTTTCACACCAGTTAATTGGGTCTAACTATCCCTCTTGAAAGCAGATGAGTGACTGCTAGCCCCACTTTACACCTAGGAAGAGTGGGAGGGGAAAGTGGCTCACCCCAAGCTTAATGGGCAACCAGTGTGAGCAATGTCAAATACCCTCCCTGTTTGCCTGCACCCGGGCCCTGTGCATGCAGAAATGGTGAAGTTCCTTGCAGAACATGGGAGAGGAGTGAAGTGTTGGGCTGACATTCTGTGCTAGATATTATATTGCTTGTTGGGTGCTAGGTAATGTGTTGAGAAATGGATGGGGGGAGTGGGCTGAGGGGCACGAGCTGCATTTTCAAGCAGAACAACGGTGCTGGTGACATGGCAGTCAGGCAGCAGGCTTGCACTGGCCTGCTGAGCACTGGCAGCAGGACAGCCAGGGCAGTCTGATGGCAAAAGGGATGCTGGCCTCATTTCAACTGCTCAGTCTGGCTGCATCAGCGTCCTGGTTGGTATTTCCTTCCTTCTCCTCTAAAGAAAAGACAAGATAATTTGAAGCAAAAAGCCAAGACTTTGCCCTCTGGAGGGAATCCAGGGCTGCAGATGGACCGGGCTGTTCGCAGTGCTGCTGGAAAGCAATTACATTTGCAGTTCAGGGGAAGGGAAGAGGAGGAGGGAGAGTCACTGAACTGACAGCAGGGATAAGAAGGTAGCTCATTAGCACATCATCTTTTCTGCATCCTTCTGTGTGGGAGCAGATCTCCATATGATGACATTCAGAGTCTGGCAGGAATGTTATCCTGGAAATAGTAGGAATTTTTCTCCAAGAAAGTGTGAGCAAGTAGGTTTAAAGAGATCAAAAGTGCATTCCTCTGATGGTCCAAAGAGCATAAAGGTTCATCCTTCAATGTTGTTCTCAAACTTCACCACCAGCTGCTGACCAGGAATATGAAGACAAAGTGTGGAAGTAATGAGGTATTAATTAAAACCAAAAAAATACAAAACCGAAAACAAACAAGAAACCCCCCCAAACAAAGACCCCAAAACCCAGAAAAAGCCCAAACCAACCAACCAAAACAGAACTAAAACCCTACCCCTTCTGCTTTTCTTGGTCCAGCCTTGGAGTGCATGCCAAGAGATACCTATTTATTGCACTGTAACTATGGTAAATCATAGTAAAGATCGTATCTCCCTTTACTTTGTGAACATCTGCTATGGTGGATGAATTTTTAACTGAGCATTAGAATTAGAGAGCCAAACATATACTGAGCAGTTACTTGAGCTTGGAGAGTTGCAGCAGAAGCCATGCAAAAAACCTTCCCTTTATGGCATTCGTAACAATTTGGAGAGCAAGTCCTGTGTCAGTGACAGTGGCCTGTTGGAAACCCCATAGTACAGTGGTAATAAAGACCATGTGTATTATAATACACTTAATTATGACCTAAAGGGTGAATTCCTTATGGGCTTGTTCAAAAGACTCATGTGCCTGCTTAACAGCACTCCAGTCCCCTGAGCAGTCCTCGTGGTCCCATAGGAAAATATCAGAAGAAGCATACCTTAACTGTTCCCTAAAGGAAGAGTTGAGAATGGGAAATGCTTGTCTCACACCAGGCAAGCGAAAAGTCTGGGCACTGAGACAGCCCTCAGAGGCAAAGCTGCTCTCCCTTTTATGAAGGTGTCTGTGTTGAATGTGGCAATATCGGTGTGGGCACCTGGAGTCCTTTTGTTGAGACACGGATGAAGGGGCAAAGAACCAGCACACGCTGACAGCTTTTCAGTGAAGCACCAGGTAAAGCCCAACCCTTCTTCTTTTCTCTCCGTTCTTTTGTGTCCTGAGTACAAGCCCTGTGCAGCTGGGAGCGGAGGAGCTGGGGCGCCCGCCGGACCCCGAGCGCCGTGCTGTGGGAACGCCTCTGTCTGCCCAAGCCGGCAGCTCCTGCCGCCCGGGCCCGCAGCCCCAAGGGGCCCTGCCCCTTCAGCATCCACTTTGTGCCAGAGTAGGAGCCGTGCCGTCCTCCTGGGCACGCCCCAGAGCGTGCTAAGTGACAGCAAGGCGGCGGGCAGGACTGCAGAGGGGTGTTTGTCCCCGATGGTAACACTGCCTCCACCGACAGAGGATCTCCCAGCACTGTACAAACCTGCTCCAGCCTACAGTGGATAGACAATACCTGACTGAGAACGTGATGGACAGGGAAACAGAGGGGATTCTGCAGAGACAGTGGGAGCTGGGAGAGAAGAGAGGGAATGGATTCCTAACCCTAAATTCCTCTGATCCTGATTTACATAAATGTCACTGTTGGAGTCGGTGCAATTACACTGGTGGGAAAGATAGCTGAGGAAAAAAAAAAAATTAGCTCCGTGTCTCTTCACCAGTTGTCCTTTGTACTACTAGCAAAGATTTCTTCACGCTCCAGAACGCACTCCATCCAGGTTACAGGAAATTGCACACTGCAACTGTTTAGCAGTGCTTTTTATACAAAACTAAAGCAAAGGACAAAAGGAGAACAGAAGATGTGTGCCTCAAATACTGCACAGGTTGATGCAAAGGCATTTTGGACCTAATAATTCATCTCTACAAAGTTACAGTTGAGGCTGCTCAGCGCCCTGAAGGCAGACGTGTGCTTTCATGAAGAGGGGGGTCTCTTCCATTTGGCAACTGCGACCTTTGTGGCAGCAGCTGCCACAGAACACAGGGGGATGGCTGGACTAACAGCATTAAAACAAAAGTGGTGTTTATGGAAGGGAACAACTGCACTCAGAAAGATGCAGAGAATGGCATCCACCCTTCTGGGAAGTGGCTGATCTCTGCAGGTCCGGGCTGGTGTCTCCTCCTGAGGTATCTATCCTGTGTGGCTGCCTAGCAGTGCCTTGAACGCCTCTGCCTTTCCAGAGCATGACTCAAAAGGGTTGGAGAGCTGCAGGTAGTTACTCAGGAAGGCGGGAACAGGGCCTGAAGCAATGAAACGAAAGTGAAAGAGAGGTAGACAGTGAGAAATCCTTTTCAAAGTAAATATACACAGTGCAGCTATTTGCTACGACATTCTGATGCCTTTTCGTAGAATCTTACAACGTTTGGGTTGGAAGGGACCTTAAAGACCATCTAGTTCCAATTATCCTGCTATGGACAGCGACACTTTCCACTAGACCAGGTTGCCCAAAGCCCCATCCAGCCTGGCCCCAAGCACTTCCAGGGATGGGGCAGCCAATCTTGGTCAGGCTCTGCAGCTGCCCACTGGAGAGCTCGCCCTCTGTCTCTCACATTCCCCATCAGGTATTGTTATGTAATTCTGGTGTAGGCTTACAAATACCCCTTAAACTGTTCTAACTGCCCTTTCACTAGTGTAGTTCCAGCATGTGTGTGAGCCTGAGAAAAGGAAAGCAAAAGCTAACCAGCCACACCCAAAACATCAGTGCTGCAGAAGTGACTGACTGTGCCGGACCCCGAGGGCTTCTGGTGACATCTTTAACCACACCTACAGAAGCACACGGTCTGCCCTTCCCACGTGCCTCCAGGCTTTCTGAGCCTGCAATCCCATGGACGGGAGTGCTGCCTCTCCTGCAAACCTTCGGAAGCCCCGTACTCCATGGCCTCTCTCCCTGTTTGCCTTACAGGCTCCGATTTTATACCTGTATGTTAATGAGCCTCCGGCAAGAACCTGCTGCATGTGCAAGCTGCTGTTTGGAGGTCTGGAGCTATTCCTGCCCCCGGGAGCTCCACTGCTGCCAAGGAGGACCCTACTGCTGCTGAAGCAGGTGTAGAGGTGTCCCCTCAAGCAAAGGGGAAACTGAGAAAAGCAGGAAGTTTTCTGTGCCTTCAAAGCACCAGCTGGAGGGTGGCTGCTCTGCAGCCTTCTGGTTCAGCTATTTTCAGTCAGTTTTGTGATAGTGGGCTGGGGGGAGATGCAACTTGCAACTTGGGCTACAGCTGCAGCCCACCGATCCAGCTGGTGGCCAGGGAGCACACCAGAGGTGGGTCCTGGGGTGGGAATCTGCTACTGAGGGGAAACGATGCTGTTTGTTTTCTCCCGGTGCCTGCTGCTCTGCAGTAATGCTCCCCTTCTGGAGGTGCAGGCTGAAGCTGAAACATGAGCAGTGACTTTCAGAGAGATGCCCGTCCTGCCTCTGCACGCTGGCACTGAATTACTGTGTGCTGCCTGTTGTGCTGCATCACGTGCCACGCAGAAATCAGTCACTGGAGGCCAGGGGATAACTTCCCTCATCCCTGTGGATTTCTCAAAGGGTAGAGTTTGGATTGTCTCTTGCAGCTTAAAGAGAATATTAACGTTGAGTCTCATGGAAAATGCCCAATTTTCCTTCCCTTGGCTGCTGGGGAACGTTCTGATACCTTGTCTGTACTGTGATGTGGGTCGGGGTGCCACACGCCCTCTTCCCATGACTCCAACCTGACCCTTGAAGGCAGTATCTTGCAGTGCCTCGGTGCACTTTCCGTGGTCATTTGTGACCTTGCAATTGGCGTTCTAGAGCTGTGTAAAACCTTTTAACGATGTTCAAAACCCCATTTTGGCCACGCATCTGCAAACTGTGACCATGTAATGATGTACCTGTACTCACAATATTATTAAGGGATCCCTGCAGCCACAAATCTTGTAATATTTACCCTCTGTTAGCCCCAGTATTTTGTTCCCCGTCAAGCAGAGTGCACAGGGACAGAGCTCTGGCATGCCTGCAGTTCCCAGAGACGCACAGCTCTGCTGACTTAAGGTGCCTTGGGAAAGGCAGGTGTAGTCTGCCACCTACCCTGAGCCCTCACAGCCCGCAGCTGCAGGCTCAGGCTGTGCCGGCTCTACAGACCTCTACTGGCTGAACAGGGCTGCTCAGGGATGCTGCACTGCCGGCTCCCGAGGGACTGCAGGACTTGTGCAACAAACACACACTCCCTTTTCCTGCTGCTCTCCCAACTCTTTGGTACAGTTGAGCATACTCAGCTTTTCAAAGACAAAATCTGAGTGCAATATCTTGTACATGGTGAAAAGTTCTTTCCACACCAGCACTCCCTCTCAGATGCTGGCACTTTGGATTCAGCTGGCATGACCCATTCCTCTCCAGCCTGTTTCCAGCAGTGTGCCCCACAGTTACTCAGGGTGGGACAGTCTATTCTAAATGTAATGTACAGAAAGTGCCCTGTTCTGTTGCCTGCTCAGATTTCTCATAAGGACCCTCAAACAGAATGGTCACAAAGCTTTCTACTGCAAGGGGACCACTCATAGTGGTACAGTCTTATTGCCAGGTGTTTTAGTAAGAAAACCTCTAGTACAAACATGCACGTTGTGTTCATTCGGACTCAGCTGGGGAAATCAGCTTTTGTTTTTTATGTTCTAGATCAGCTATTGCCAATTCCATGTCTTCACTCTGCAGTTCAGAATGCCCAGGGTCAACAGTGCTGTGTTGCACCTCTGAAACACCTGAATATTATGAAAGCTGCAGCAAAGGACAGGTCCTTCCTCAAATACTTTGCTGCTTAAACAGACAGGACAGTTAACGGGTGATGTTGTTTTCTGCTGTTACTTTTTTTTTGCCTACTGTAGGTGAGATGCATGAAAATAAAAGTACCAGCTTAAAAGTACCGTACCTCTGGGGTATGTCTGCCAAGGCTATTTATTTCTCTTCATATTTGAAAGGTGGCGACACAACACAGTAAGTAACTGGCAATATATATTAGCTGGGTCAGGCTCTGAGCTGGGTACTGGAGCAGTGGGAAAGGGACACCTTCTAAAGGCCATGAGTGCCTTGGGTGCTTAAACAAGGGTGTAAAGAGGAGTAGGAGGAAGGTTTTCTTCCCACCTGAGCCAGGGACTTCACCTCAGCTTTAGAGGCTGTGACATTCAAGGAAGGACTGAAAGGGCTCAGCTGCCTCAGGGACCAAAACAAGACTGGGAACATCACTTTGTTACAGGTAATGAGAAAACAGCACATGCTAGTAAGCCCTAAATAGAGTGGAGAAAGGCATAACCAGAAGTGTCTGGATGCTGAAAGCAAATTCAGCTATGGAAGTGGTAGTGTTTCTACCGTGGGGGTGATGAGGCACTGGGACTAGCTACTGGAGACCACATTAATCCCTTGTACTCTGATGCCTTCATGTGATTTCCCACAGCATTTTCTTTAGGCAGCTCAGTGCCAGGACTCTGAATATGCAAAAAGCCCGGTGACAGAGAGGGTGTCTGTAGAGATGGGCCCCGTGAATCCCTCGTATCACCACCTTCCCTGTCCAGCTGACTCACGGTTTGCAGGGTACCTTCGCTGCCTTCTGCTGGTTTGGAATAAAACCATGGGATTTATCAGCACCTCATTTTGCTCTCTTGTGAGAGACTCAATTCTTTAGCTTGGGACTGGGCACTCAAGTGGGCAGGGAGAGGGAAGGTGGCAGTGTGGGGAGAGGGCTGTACTTGACATGGCAGCCAGGTGCACCCTTTGCCACCAGGACCGTGGTGTTTCCCTGATGGTGTTTCTGTATGAGTCGAAATGGGGGTGCTGGGAAGCTGGTTCAGGCCTGGGAAAAACAGTTGGCATGGTCATAATGAGGCAGGAAACGGGAAATGGTGTTGTGAGGTAACAAACAGGAAGCGATGATGGCAGTACAGCACGGCCTGGTTTGGGCTGAAACTCAAGGAAAACGCTGCTCCGCTGTGAGGGAGGTGGTGGGAGCAGTGTCTGCTCTGCACAGCCCTGTACCACGGCTTGCTGTGCCCACAGGCTGTTTATCCTCAGCAGCTGCTTAAACAATAAGACGAAACCGGTAAAGGCTTATTTGCACTTCCGTAGCCATGAGGAGTCTGAAGGATATGAAGGAGCCCTCACAACATCCTTCAGAGTCACATAAGCATTAACAACTCCACCTCTCGTGTCAGGAGAGAGAAGTGGCCAGCCATCGAAAGGGAGACCTCCTCAAGGACATGGAGGGGTTAAGTGTCTGCATCCCGCTCCCTTCAGAGAATCACCGCCTGCTCCTCAAATTCATGCTTAAGGACGCCTCTTGCACAGCTCAAACCATCCTAAAAGTAGTTGTCAGGTTTCAGTTAATGGCATTGACCCTTCCAAGCATCATCCTTCACCCCGAGTCGTTTCAGGTGCCTCTCCAGGAGCAAACACTGGAAGGATCTACCTTTCTCCTTGAACCCTAGATAAGCCACACGCTTGGCTTAAACTAGACGCTTCACGCTTGGATGGCTGTGGTGAGGTGAGATGAATCTGCATCTGCTGGAGATGACTGAGAGCAGATTGTGGAGCAACTGCCAAAACGGCAAGGAAATTCTTCCTCCTCATGTTTGAAAAATGTGTATCTAATGCAAGGGTTCCTTAACATTACTGTCTCCGTGAAAAAGGAGATTTTTGGAATTATAAGCACACAGGTATTTCTACCTGTTCCTAGGATGTAAGTGAACTCTATCTCCAGAAACCTGGACAGGCATTATGAATTGTATCTAGAGTTTTGAAGAACTTTAACAATCTCCTCCTAAGCAACTTACGACAAACACAAATACCCTTAATAGCGTAAAAATCAGTGTAATCTTCATGAAGGGAGCTGGTTGGGAGGAAGAAAAGAGCCTCTGTACTATAAGAAAACACGAGGGGATGGGAAACCATTGATGAAGAAACTAATACCAGGACCTGGTGGGCTGAATTGAAAGAGGATTAGAACAGGGCCATTTCTTTTTTAATTACCATGCTTTTATCTCATGTGGGTTTTTACCCCCCAGATACATTTTGTTCAGATTGTCTTTTGTTTCTTCATTGACAATCTTCCAGACAATAAATGAGTTTATGATCAAGAACAAAATGCTTTGGCAATGCTTTGGCATTTTCTGCCAAAGCAGAAAACGCAAGGCAAATATTAAAGAGTGTTAATAGAAAAGTAATTTCAGATGCACAGTGCTTCATATCTGCACCAGGAATTTCAACCCTGCTTACAAACCTCCGTGGGAGCCATGTGCCCCAGTACAGGGATCATCAGAGCTCTTGCATGGTGCCAGGAATGGCCAAATCCGGTTCTGACTGGTGAAGGCCTCTCCAGCTATAAACCTAACTCTCAGCAGATCTGTTTGGATGTTAAATACCACTTGGTTCAATTTCATTTGCAAAAACAAACATAGTGCCTCTGTGACCTTCTAGGCAGTTAGTTAGAACTACAATCACTAAAACCACTGTGAAGCCAGCAACAATTCAACAAATAAGTCATAAAGTACAGCTAAAAGATAACACCAAACAGCCTCTCCTCAAACTGCATGTTTTCCTCCATTAAATGTGTATTTGCAAAACATGACTATGAGCAAGGTGCTCCTTTTGAACCTTGGGACTCTCCCTGGGAATGACCCGGTCTTCACGCAGAGCAGCCGGCAGGGTGGGTTGGCCGCAGGGATAGATGGAGTCTGAGCACTGTCTCCAACTTGCTTGGCAAGAGGAAAGACAGAATGCTTGCAGAGGAAATGAAGAAGGATTAAGCCCTTCCATGGTGATTATGTACTACACTGCTATCTCTGTGAGAGGCAAGTCCATCTCTATTCTATGTTCTGTGGAAGAGATAATCATGGGATGATCTGTGTCACGCATGTCACGCAACACCCAGGGCTATGTTACCTCCAGATGTGGACCCATCTATGTGCCTTAGCTGTAGGTGTCCTCCCTCACACGGCATGTCAGCCAGCAGTGACCCAGTCAGAGGGGAGGACAATGAGATGGAGACTTGGGCAGCAAAAATTATTTTCCAGTTCATTCTATGCCCCACGCTTTTAAACTTGACCTTGACCTACTCCTCCTGTGCAGGGGAGCACTCCTGCACTGTGGGGAGCTGCACAGAACCTGTCACCACTGAGTTCCTCAGGGACATGTGTGGAGTGCTGCTGGAGGGCAGTGAAGACCTTTGTGTGGCAGTGGCTGCTGGGTGAGCTTTGTAAGCAGATCAGTGTTGTGTCTCTTCTCCTTTGCATCTCCCAAGGGCTGAAAAGCTCATTGGAGGGGACAGCTGATGTATCTGAGAAGGGAGCACCTCTGGGAAGATGATGGTCTGTCACCAACAGGATTTAAAAGGGAGGAAGCAAAGGTACATTCCAGGTACAAAGGTCCTTGGAATCGAATGCTGTGCATGGAACAATTGCTGTGGCATCTGGAATTATTGCTGTGTACACAATCAATTACCTGATGGAGCAGAGAGTTCCATCCTAACCTTGCAGCGTGATAGACCACTGTGCTGCAGAAATATGCCCCAGAACTGTACAGGGGCAGAAGAGCAAGGATGGCAGTGGTAATGGCCAGCAGATGCAGGAGAAAGGGTGGCTTTATGGTGCTGGCTCACACCATTTCCCAGAGAAGGTCTGAGAGCAGAGTAGGATGGTTTAGAGCAGATGCAAGAATGATCAAAGAGAAATCTCACTTCTTTGGGTGCCACTGGCCACCAAGGCCATTAACCTGCCAGTTCTGGGGGCTGAGCTGGCAAAACTTAAAAAGAGAGAGCAGGGCAGGGAGGGAGAGGCACCACGAGGGCAGGGAATCTTGATGGAGAGGGGGTAAAATTGAAGTTGTGAAAAGAGAGAAGTGTGGCAGAGGGCCACTGAGTGATGTCAGTTCTCCACAACTGGAGTTTGGATTGAGAGCAAAATGTGCTGGGAGTGTCCTATTTGCTGCGTAAAAGCAATGTGTATTTATGGGTCAGGTATGTGAGATAAGGGAATGACAGGCAAACACAGATACGTAACTGTCAAGCTGCTGTAGTGCAGGTCTGTTAGTGACCTACAGTGCCTTTCTCAGTTTTGCATAAATTAATGAAAGAAAAGACTGAGGAGCAATGAAAATACTTGCTATGCATTTTTACAGAGATAGTTTAGTCTCTTGGACTAGGTGGCTGCAATTGCACAGTAACTAATTTACTCTTCCTCAGCAGCTCTTTCAAGGCTGAGAGCTGTTGTTGGTCAAGTCTTGTGCCTGTCCTGTATCAAACCTGATTTCTACAAGCACCCCTCACCTACACTAACTGAAGTTAACTCTGTGCCCTGTGCTGTGTCCTGCTGCATGTTGTCTCAGCACCAGTGGGTGCTATAGCTACGGGTATATCCCGGCATCTGTCTCTCTTCATCAGCAGAGTCCTCAAAGAGGAAAGTGATGTAGGGCCGGAGCCCAGCATGAAACAGCCCAGCCAAAGCACTGCCCGAGGCTGCACCCCCTCTCACTCATTCCAGCTCCAAAACCACTTAGACTGAAGGGCTCTGCAAGGCTGCGGAGTAGTTCTTAACAGATGCTAATACAAGGAAAATTGAAAGAGTTTCTCAGAAGCAGAGTCCGTTCTGAAAATTGTTGTTTTGTCACGTGGCTTTCAAGTGAATTTGTGCAGTCTTTTAAAACTGCATGCCAAGTTTAGGTGCAGTCCTTGAGCCAAATCCATGATCTTGCCACAGTTACTGCAAATTATGCTGAAAGCAATAAACTGTACAGTTCGGTCTGAGAAGTCTATAAGCTTGTTAAGAGCTTGTTTAGAGAAAAGGCACTGTTTATCACGATATTTTGGTCCTGACATGGTCTGTGGTCCTCAAGAGGAATCTCTGAAACTGAGGTTGACGCTTTACAGCTAGAAGGATCTCAGCCCCTCCTAGTGAATTCACACACCGTGGCTCAGAGATGCTCTCACCTGGGGGGAGCCAGGCTGCTGAGCAGTCAGAGCCCTGTGGCCCCTGGTGAGGAGGGTTTTGGCCAAAGATGTAGGTTAAATCCAGGTCATATTACGTGTTCAGCTAATTTGCTTGTGGTTTCTTTGGCAAGGACTTGGGGATGTGCACACGTGCATAGACTCACATATGCCTTCCATCTCCCCCTGTGTGGAAGCAGGCACTGCTCCTGTTTTTCCTGTGTAGGATCTGTGATCTATTCCGGTAGCTGCACCGTGCAGTGCTGCCTCCAGTAAATTTTCAGAGATTTCCTTGTAAGATGATGCTTTTTTTTTTTTTTTTTCCTCTCTCCTATGTGGATACACAAAGGCATGTGTTGTACCTGCTTTACCCCATGGGATCTACATAATCAGGTCGACAGGTTTTAATGGATTTCAACTCCCTTCTGTCTATGGGTACAGTTTCCTGTCATGTTTTGAGCAGGAAGAGCCGAGTCTTTTTTGGTCTGAGCATTCCTGCTTGCCTAGGCATCGGGAAGAGTTCTCTCTCTATTTTCCTGTTTGATTTTTGTGTGTGTTTTGTTTTAAACAGGACAGAGTGCATGTGTGTATGTAATCCATGTGCTCAATTAAGAGAGGCATCTGTTGGGTTTATTTCACATTGCCGAGGAAGGACTGCAAGCAGGGAGCATCTGCTCAGCTTTTTGTCAATGGCTTGTTTTTCATAATTTGCTCTACAGGGTGAATGTTTGGGGAGGGGGAGGTGGCTTTTTATTTCTGAGTTTTGTCTTAAATTTATTTTTTATGGTAGCTGGGGAAATTGGCTGGGATTTGAAAGTTAATTTCACTGTGAAAAAGTCTAAAGAGGGAGAAACAAAACCATCAAAAGTAAACAGCATTTATGTAACCTTAATTATACACTCAGAAGGACCCTTATGAATCATTATTTGCAATATTTTAATGACAAAGTAAAAAGAATTTGTTATGGTGCTTTTTAATGTCATTGGGGTTTTTAATTTTTCATTTTTTGAAAAAAAAATAGCAAATTTAGCTTAGATTTTATTTTAGGGAAAGGTAGGAAAGGCATCCAATATTCAGATGCTTTCTTGGCATTTCGTCAACAACAATAAAACCCCCTGATTTTAAAATAGAGCAGCAGTAGTTTCCTGTTCTTATAGTTTTGCTTTTGTGCACTCAGATGTTGGCTGTATTGCACCTAGCTGATTTAGCGAGAGATTTAATTGCTTGTAAATGTATGTGCTTCAAAGGCTACTAAACCTGCTGGGAGTGTTTATACAAGTGTGCTTTTTACACTTTTCTTTTTT
>VZTR01012707.1:75167-85983 GCA_013400775.1 Chaetops frenatus
TTTTTTTTTTTTTTTGTGGAAATGTCCTCCAAAAGGGCTGTAGAGGATGATGACTTTGTGATGCCCTGGGAGGACACAGCTGCTGATGTAGTGTAGGGAACTCAGGAGGAGAAACTCCCCCTAATCCCACACGTGAAAGACAAATCTTAGCCCTTGCTATCAAACGAACAAGGATACAACCTTACACGTGTAGATGTAGGTGCTGTGCCAGAGTAACCTGTGGACAAGGCTTGGATGTTATTAAAAGTATTTAAAGAAATAGGATTTTAAAAAATGGTAACTGTGTTTGGTTCTGTAAGTGAACCCCAAGACAATGCATTTATTAAAGCCACTTTAAAATGGTATTAAATCTGCATCTCTCATGTCATGAGTTGTCAGGAGAGAGGAAGAGTGAAGCATTAATAAAAATAACTTTTCTGACAGTTCAGTCCCACACCATAGCAAGAGAATGTGTGTGTGCATATATACATATATATATGTAATTTAAATATTATCTATCACAATATAAATATGCATAACATTTCAAAATGTCAGATGAATGCCACTCAGCTGAACTACTTTGTTGACATGTGTTAACAATACAACTTTTTTTAATAAAAAGCAGCTGACATCAGTTGGTGTGCAAAATGTAAATGTAGGACTGTAGGGACGAGGCAGCCGAGGTTACTTCTGGGGGGCTTTGCTCTCTTTGGCTGTCACAGAGTAACAAGTGTGAAAGGACAAACCACAGTAAACTTTGTAGTAGCAGGAAAGTATTTTCATTGCTTGAAAAAAAAATAAAATTCAAACTTTGTCATCACATTAAAAACATTACATGAGAAGTAATAAACATATTTACACTTCTGTTTTGATTATAAATATACATTATATACAAAATAATGTTATAAAACGTAGAAAGTTCAGTGCTTCTGATTTTTTTTAAATTACTGAAATACTAATCTTCAAAATAATCTACAAACAGACAAACTAAAACCCATATTATTGATTTCTGAACGTCATATTCAAAATGGTCCTATGTGGTCAGAGCAGAAGGTCAGTAGTGGACAATATGAAGGGGTCTTGTCTGCACAGTTCAAGGGAGTAGATGGGCTAGTCCAACAACAGGCTTTACAAGGGCAGGAATATCGCTGTCAGAGAGACAGCACAGTCCAGGTTTCTTCTAAGAGATCTTGTTTCTCCCTCCTCATTCTGCCCCGTGCCCTGGTCTCATTCATGAGTGTCACGGCACTTTCCACTGGGGTGTGATTGCTGTAAATATGTATAGAAGAGAGGCGCTTCAGCCCGCCTCTGGTTTCCAGGGACAGACACAGCACATTTTCCATGTAGCACTGGGTGGGTATGAAAGAGACAGGATGAGCCTAAAACCTTCCACCTCTGGTCTCTTGGCAGAGGGCATCTCAGTGGGTGCTTCACTACCGGGCATTTAGAACTGGGATGAAGAACGAGAGTTGGAGTTTTGCAACCAGATGGAGGAATGGGGTGGTAAGTGGGTTGTGCCACACTGCTGCTGCTTCTTCAGAAAGTAACAGCTGCAATTTTGAGACTATTGGCAGTAAAGGTGGCACCTAATTCAGAAACACGACATAAACCCCCGAATTTATGTCCAAATAAGGCAGGGGGAAGAGAATGAGGAAGGAGAAGAAAAGAAGTAATGTCTATTCACAATCACTGGTAGTGCAAAGGGCATGAAAACAGCTGAGACAGCTCAGCACATAAAGGTTCTAGGAGCTGATTGATTTTAAACGCATTTGTAAGGCTTTATATAGACCTGGGATCACACCTCCTCCCTATCAATGGGGATGAGGCAGTACACATTCCTTATCACAACTTCCACCAAAATCATCGTGGCTTGAGTCAATCAGTTCTCCAAAGCATCACCAAATGAGATGACATGTAAATTCAGTATTCTTCTTTCCTCCTCCTCTCACCCCTTACACAGTGTCCAGTACATGCAGCAGGAGAGAGGAGATGCAAATGGATGTGTAGCAGGAAGTATCAACCACCTCTGCCCAGTACTGTTCAGGTAACTGCAAAAAGAGCAGCTGAGTTTCTGTTTGGGCTTGTTAGATTCTCTTGACACATTATAGGCACTTTTAAACCCAGAAAAAATTGAGACCTCATTTATACTGTATCCATTATCTGCATAGCAATGTGTCTTGCTTCGCACCTTCCATGGCAACATCTGTGACAGTTACGTGCCTCCTTATCTACCAGCACCTCCCATAACCAGAGTTCTGGAAAGCCAGGGGTCTGTCCATGAGGAACTGGCCTCAGCATCTTTTAAAACACCAACATTTTTAACCTCTCTCTTCCCTCTGCCTCCCCTTTTCAATAGCAAATGAGATTTCTGGTATCAAACTTCAAACAAGGGCAGTAAGAACAAAAAGGTGTATTGCATCTTTCAGTAAATTCACAGTCTGTCCAGTTCACTCAGTTCCATCCTCCGCCTGAGAGCAGCAAGTTGCATGTAATTAAAAACAGTCCAATCCAGTTCTGAATTGTAAACAATGCAGCAGGAACGTCCATCTACTGGCATCACCAAATCTGAGGTGCAAATGGGCTGATGTTCAGTCTTATACCTGTCAGGATGTAAAATAACACCAGGAATGAGAGGGAATCGCAGCATAAAGAGTAGTGCAGAACTAACAAACTATAATTCGGCTATGTCAAACCAAAGCAATTTAAGCCAGACATTACTGCAGTTTACTTCTCAGTGCTCAACATTTTCAGCTGAGTACAGAGGTAAAGAATCACCAGCAAAAAAAACCAACGTCATCTGTGTGATGAGTGGCCTCTCTACCTGGCCTGAGGGGGAGAATGCTTACAAACCTGGGTGCTTAGCATTAGGGGTCTGTAAATATACATGGTATAGTTAAACAGCTGGTGTTCAGCAGCATTAAGCCTGAATGACGTGGGGAGAGATTCTAGGGGTTGTCATTCTGAAAACAGAAACGTTTCTGGAGATGCCTGATGTAAACTTGGGAGCCTAGCTTGGGTCAGCAAGATCTTCAAAGATACAGTATTTAGGTCACTCAATGGGAATGAAGCGTCCAGCTGTCATTTGTATCTTTGAATCCTTTCACTTAGTCTTAAACTTTTAATATTGTTGGTTGACTTGTGTTCCAGCTTGCTTTCAAGGGGAAATCTGATATCCACCTTGGAAAGGGAGACTGAATCATGCAGATCTGACTTCACAGATCGCTGCTGTATGGCACAGCAAGCTTCTCTTTCCTACGGGGTGAAAGTAGTCCTAAAGATGGCTACACCGAAGAAGATGGGTATTGGTTAACATCCAATTGCCCTTAACTGCCACTGAGGCTTTTTCCAAAGGGCCAGTAATTATTCAGGAACTAGTTGGTTCCTCAATACCTGCTTTTTAAAGTCTTTGTGTTAGACCTTTTCTTTTTTTGTGTATCGAACTTTTAAATATAACATAAAAATTGAGATGCTCTTATCAGTAATAGCATTAACTTCTGTTAGAGGATATTTAGCTGAAGCTTAAATGCTAAGAGGTTGAAATTACCTTATAACAGACTTCCTAAATGGCTGTTATGCCTATCCACTAACACATTCTGCTACCTTCCATCTTCAGCTAGAAATCTATAGCTTTGCCTGTTTCCACAGAACAAACATGATCCATTGTAGTCACAGGAAAAAACACGGCTTCACATCAACAGGCCTAAGAATGATTATTATTTCCATTTTTTCTGACCACCTATTTAAGAGGAAATAATCCTTCAATATGCTGAATTTTTATGGGCTGATGTTCTGTGTTTCCATCTACCACTGCCTTATCTATGCCCCAAACCTCTGGTTTAATAAAATCAGAGCAGATAATTTTTTTTATTTTCCCCACTGTATGTTCTGTGTGGGCCACAGAAAAGGACAGGAAAATGCTGGGAAGCATCGTGATCCCTGGAAATAAAGGAACCTTCTCAGATACAATACTAAAGGATATTATACCCTTTATAAATACCCTTTAAAATAAAGGATATTTTACCCTTTTACTTTGTGAATTTATGCCTGTCCACCTCTGTGCTTACTTACCTCTGTGGCTATGATGCACTCATTCCTTTCTTCTGTTATCACAAAGACAGACTGGTACATTGAATCCCTTGGAGAGCATATCGCTGATATTCTGCATTCTGGCTTTTCACTGAGGCAGGGCAGAGAAAAAAGAGCATTAGCTGACTACTAACAAGTCTGACTCTCAGAATCTACCATGAATATGGACCGGTGGAATGAGATAGCCGTGAAGGCGTGGAAGGGAAGTGCATGGGATCAAGTTTCACAGGCTCTGTGTCTGTCGGGATGTTATGCTAGAGAAGTGGCAGTAAGGAACAGCGAGAGTCTTCCCGTGCTCCTGCCATGTCCAGCCCAACAGGGCATTCTTCAGAGCCCTCGGTGTAACAGCCACACGCAGATCCCAGACAAGACCTTTAGTACATGGATCAGAAGACTGAGCCACTGAATGCCCGCCCTTTTCTCCTTTTGAAAAAGAATAGTTGTTTTCACTCTGTCATTCTTCTCAGGAAGCAGATCATCTTGCCTTCTTACAAAGTGAAATACTAATTTTTAATCGCTGTGTGCCTTAACTGTTGTTTCTCCAAGATCTACTGAGGAAGGAAAGACACTTCTTACTTTCACGACTGGCCTAGCCACTCTGGGTTCCACCACAGTATCCACACTAACAGCACCCTGCACAAACACTCAAATTAATTGACTTAGCTAAGGATGCCACTTGGTTGTGACACATATACTCCAGTATGAAGATTCTGGTTTGTTTTGTATATTGTCTGCTTGAGGTTTCTTTTTCCCTCATATGCTCACCTGCTTCTAGACTGATATAAAGATGAATGGCTCTAAGAAAGACTATAATAAAGACTGCATTCTCACCTGTGTAGTCGGAGGGGAGACTTCTCTCCTAAACACTTTTCACTTTTGTAATATTTATCTTCCGGTGTCCCTCTACTTGTCAGGTCTTTTACCAGATTGTAGTCCAGTTTATGGTTCTTGGGTTTGTAGTTTGATTTCTCCAGCCCACAGTCCACTTCAAGGTCCTTATTTTTATTGGTGTTTTTCAGCTGGGAAGCTGGAATGAGATTGTCCTTCTGGAAGTCAGACAGGTTGTTCATTGTCTCCAATTCCTGCTCTGGGTGCATCCTCATCTGCCTGACGACCATTGCTATCATGCAGAACAGTATGAGCAAAGCCACCAGCCCCACCCCCATGGATATAGCAATCCAGGGGACTGGTTTAGGAGGAAGCGTAACGAGCCCTGAGTGAACTGGCAATTCACAGCGGTTGCCCATGAAGCCAGAAGGACAGTAGCAGACAAAGTTGGCACTATAAAGTCCACTGTAGCACGTGCCTCCATTCTCACACGGCCCAGAAGCACATTCATCTCTGGTTTTGATGTCACAGTTCCTGCCACTGTAGCCTGGCATGCATGTGCAGGTGTAATCGTTGATTAGATCATGGCAAGTCCCCCCATTGGAACATGGGTTTCTGGCACAATCATTGATGTTTATCTCACATTTCTGACCAGAGAAACCAGCCCGGCAGCGGCACACACGAATCTGCCCAAGGTAAAAGCAACTGCCATCTGAGGAAAAAAAAAATGGAAAATAAGAATTAGTTTGCAATGCACTTCACTCAGAAACCTAAACCTTTCCCCCATCAGCATGTTATATTACCTCAAGAAGAGAGAGCTTATTTTATGAAACAACTGAACTTCTAAAAGTTAATTCTACTTTACCTAACTGTATCACCATGTCTTAAAACTATGCCCCTTCTAAATATATAAAAGAGTTAATTTAATTCTGCCATCTTCCTCATCATATGATAAACCTCATGCATTGTTTTGTTACACAGAAAATGTCAGTTTAAAGTCCTGCCCCAGCAAAAGACAAAAATTAGGGTAGATGTGGAATACAGCGGGGGAGAGGGACTAATGTTCCAGAGGAAGAGTAGAGGTCAGATTGGATTTCTATCACTTCCGCACTGAAAAGCACAAGTGAGTCAGGGGGATGAGGTTTTTTTTGGTTTTTTTCTTTTGGATAAAAAGACTCACCATTTGCACAGGGGTTGCTTGTGCACCTGTCTACTTTTTTTTCACAGTTTGACCCTGTGAAGCCGAAAGGGCAAACGCAAGTGTAGCTGGCCCCTTGCTCCTTCTCCAGGCACGTGCCACCGTTGAAGCAGGGAGAATCTATACACGTCAGAGCGCTGTGCTCACAGTGAGTGCCATAGTAGCCAGGGGGGCACAGGCAGTGATAACCGTTCTCCATATCCTGCAAAACACAACATTGGGCCACTGTTATCTAATGGCAACAAATGACAGCTCCCTGCACGCTTAGTTCTGGTCAGCAGCAAGCGCTGTTCGGTCCCTTCTCACCCACAGCCTGGTGTGGCAAAAAGCGACATCAGGAGAGTGAACAGCTGCAGGTTGGACTGTCAGGGACAGAGCTGTGGATCAGCTGCACTCAGCCTACAGGAGTATTCGTGCAGCTACACACGCAGAGCAGATGCAGTTGTAGGGAGCACGCAGGCAGCTAGACAAAAACATTGCTAACACCACTACTGTCTAATGGCATCCAGGGGTCTTCCCAGAGGTCTTCCCAGAGCAGAGTGGTACATGTTGACCTCACAGCTGTGATCAGGCCATTTATCCTCAGTGTAAGAGCCCTTTTTTATTTCACAAGGGTTTAAGTTGCTTTGGCTTGGGTAAGTCCCACCACTTAAATCATAACCAACTCTTTCTTCTTTCCAAGTACTGTATTTCCAAGGCCTTGGTTGAAGGGAGGTAGGGTCTTGTGCCATTGGCTTTAATCTAAACATGCATCAGATAACATTTGATACCTATATTCAATCAGCCTATACCAATCCATCATTGGTAAGAATCTATCATTTACTGGGTCCAAAACCAGGCTGAAATACCAAACTACGGGAATCTAAAAGCGTGTAATTCTGTTTCATAGAAAGTTTCAGCTGATTACCCCCATATTGTTTGATACTATCTTCCCATAGCGGAAAGCAATATTTTCTTATATTTGCTATTAAAACACAGAATTAGTGCATTTCTGTACGAACAGTGGGTTCAGAAGCTTATTTTTAACAGATCTGCTCCCTCATCAACCTTGGATCTTGCCAAGTTTTCCTAATGGCTGCCACCGAAACCCAAGGATCAGTTGACTACTTCTAATCTAGATGATACATCTCCTCATGTAACAGACTTCCTCCCCTGACACCTCTCGGGAAGGGTTCAGTATGGTAGTTGTGAGCGTCAGTAATGAACCTGTGTCCTATCGAATTCCCATTATGTGGCTGCAGGACCATTGCTGAAAAGGTACACCAGGGCTTGCTTCACACAAAGGCTTTACATTTAAAATGCCCCTACCGTGCAGCTACCGCCGTTCCTGCAGGGATTGCTGTCGCACTCGCTGATCTCGTGCTCGCAGTCGACGCCGGTGAAGCCGGGCTTGCACGCACACGTGTAGCTGCCCTGGCCAGTGTTCATGCAGGTTGCTCCGTTTTTGCATGGCCTGTGGTGAGTGCAGTAGTTCAGATCTGCAGAGATACCAGAAGTTAGGAGAACACGCCTTTGACAGCTTTGACAGAAACACGTCTTTGACAGAAAAGGTATATGCGCAGAAACGCTACAGAAAGGACAGAATTTCCAATGAAGCATTTAATTCTGCTATCAATAGGAATACTGGAGATTGTAATCCGGGTTATTATCGGTAATAATCCGATTACCACCTACCATTCAAACTCTGAATTTTGAGAAAGCTGGCAAAAATTTAACTTTCTTAGAGTTTTGGTATATTCTCCCTTTTTCGTGAACATAAAACTGTTAGCTGCAATGGGAATTAGGTACCAAATTGGAAAACGCACATCGTAAGTGTGTGTCCTCTGAAAGAAATGCCACAGCAGTAGGGACACTTCATGTACAACATGTTACACACTAAAAGAGTGAGCCCCGTCTTTAAAAGGGGTGCTCTGAGGCACATTCTAAAAAGGCAGTGAGGAAAAGTAAAACATGTTTTGGCTTTGAGATTTAAACAAACATTAGAAATCTTTTATTGTTTATTTGCTCTCCTGTTATGGATGTTAGTAGATTAAACTGTCAAATGCTCTGCCAAGCTTGATGGTTTTATTATTTTTTCCTTTAAATTTGAGACAGAGGTTAAGCATAAGTTCATAGGACATAAGTAAAAAAGCTTTATTATCTCTGTAAATACTATAGAATAATTTGAATGCAACTGGTTAATAGATAACTATGAGCAGAAAAAAAATCTGCAACTTAACTTTTCCTGCTTAATTCAGCCTTCACCATCTTAATCCTGTAACTGTCCTGGAAACACTTAGACTGCTTTGAGCACTTAATGATCTCAGTGCCAGCAGTGCATATATGGCCTTGAGGACATGACTGCTCAGCTGGCTACAGTTCAGTGATTCAGTGGGTTGAATAGGTGGAAGTGGTCTGGTGTACCTTAAAATGGAACCTGTACTTTTCATTCTTGCTTACATGATTTTTCTCTCATGGTCCGGACTTCTCACATGAGTTAACTTCCTTGTATGCAAAATAAGGAAGGCCCAAATGATGGTGTTTACTGCTGCTGGGAACTGTTTAGTAAATTGTTATACTTGTACAAGGAATAAGTTAAACTTAGCTTGAGCAGTTGAGTGTTCAACGCTCATCCAAATGGTTAGGTCTTTTTCCAAGAGAAACTTCTTTTGCAAGACAAAAATTGCAGCTACCAAAAAGGTTTCCATGTTTTCAAACAAAATTACTACAAGAACTGGTATGTAAGGCTGCAGTGCTACAAACTGATGCCTGTGAACATGTGCCTTGGAGAAGTTTAATTCCAGATCCAGTGGGTCAGATTCCTCAGGGCAGTACTGAGGAGTACCCAACCTAGAGCTGTATGTGCAAGCTTCAGAACTAACCTTGGTCACAGAAGAGGCCACCCCATCCTTCATCACATATGCACTGCCATTGTGTTTTGCAAGTCCCGTGGCGGCAGCCTATATGGGGAATGCATTCATCACAGTAGCGGCCTTGCCAACCAGGACGGCAGCTAAAAGAAAAGTCCAATTAAAACATTAATGACACGGAGAAGAGTTTAAGTTTCTCTTACAAGGTGACATTTTAACTGATGTTCAGGCTGCAGTTGCCATCTACTCACATGCACTCTCCAGGCTTGTTGCAATATCCATTCTGTTCGGTACATCCAGCCAGACAGATGGCTGTGAAGAGAACATAAAAAAGCATAAATGTTTAGGTAAATACACATGGTGCTGCAGAAGACACTTTTACAGGATAAAAAGCTTTAAACAACCCTTCAAAAAAGAGTTTAACACTTTCAAAGCTTTGTTTTAAAACTTCTTGGTGTGGGGAGTTCTGGAGCAGGAGGAAGTGAACAGGGAGAGCCAACACTTAGGTTGTCCTTTAGTTTTTCTGTTTATGCAACAAACATGAACTCTTGCAACTCTTGCTAGAAAAGCAGCAAGAGCAAGCAGCTTTGGCTTGTGCTAATGAAAGGCTGAAAAAACCCAACGGTACCCTGAGCTCACAGTAAAAGTGCCCACCACTACACTGCAACACCTGTCTCATGTCCTCTGGCTGTAGGGATGGTTGGTGGCAGACTTTGTGTGAGCAAGCTGCTACCCTTTTACCTTGCAACAGCTACTGCTATTCAGGGCTATCAGCCAAGGTCCCTTTCCTGCCAGCTCGCTCTTTGCTGCTAGGGCTCGCAGAGGTGCAGCCCAGCGTTGGTCGGTTGGAGCCAAAGGGGGCAAAGTCCTCAAGCGCGCAACTTTGCCTCTCCAGACAGGGAGTGGAGAGGTCGGCATGAAAACACGGCCCGGGCCACGGGAGGCCTCCGTGAGCTTGAGAGCCGCGGCCGACGCCCGAGCGCTGCCCTCCCCGCGTCGCTGCCCGCGGGCACTTACGGTCGGTGCAGTACTCGCCGGCCCAGCCGGGCAGGCAGGCCAGGCTCCCGTCCGCAGCGCACACGTAGTGCCCGAAGCGGTCGTCGCGGCGCTTGCAGAGGCGGGAGCAGCTCTCGCCGTAGTAGTTCTCGCTGCAGACCACGCGGTAGGAGTAGCGCAGCTGGGTCAGCGGGCCCTGATGCACGTCCTGCGACCAGTCCTCGCCCACCGACAGCGACCGCTGGATCGACACCTGGCTGATGAGCCACTCCTCCGGGGGCGGCCGGGAGCCTGCGNCCGCCGCGTCCCGCCCCGCCGGGCCAGCGGAGCGGGATTCCCCGCTCGCACACACACACACACACACACACACACACACGCATACATACATACATACGTACATGACACATCTATACATATACACAGGCGCGCGTGTGGCTATTGCTGTATGCAAGGGTACGAGGAGGTGGCCACCAGGGCGTGCGAGCCCGGGCCAAAGGGACTCAGCCGAGGGGCCTGTGAAAGGAGGGCTGCTGTGAAATATCCTTTTCCTCTCCTCTCAGAAAAACATCCCAAAGCCATTATTCCTTTCCAAAGGGCGGAATTCGAGCAAGGTGTAAAATACAGGAAAAGGCGGACGGGGCTTGCTGGCAGGCTCCCGGCTTTCTCACCGCAGCCCGCCTCGCTTTCCCACGCCAAAAATAAACCGGAGGAAACGCAATTGTGTTGGAGATTAGGCCGGGGCAGAATCAAAGCGGCCCCTGATGGATATCGTTGGGGGACCGGCTCCTGATGGTGGGATAAAGCCGGCCCTGGAGTTATGGTATAAACAGCTGAGCCGGGGGGGCCGTTGGGGACGGGGGGGGACACACGGGACGGGCCC
>VZTR01012712.1:2565-48715 GCA_013400775.1 Chaetops frenatus
GGGGTTGCGGCGCGGAGATGCCGGTGCGGCCGCCCCGTCGGGTCCCGCCCGGGGCCGGGGCTCTGCGGCGCGGCAGATGCGGGATGCGGGATGCGGGGGCCGGGGCTGGCTCCGCCCGGGCTAGCCCCCGCCAGGTGTCACTGCCGGGTGGGAAAGCGCAGGGTGAGCCGCGCTCCGCGGGTCCCCGCGGGGCTCCGCGCTCCGCCGGCGGCTGTGTCCGCACCCCGGTGCCGGCTGGAGCGCGCAGCGCACGGAGATCGGCTTGCCCGGNGGCTCCGGTGCGGGGAGGCCAGGAGGGTCCCAGCCATGGGGCGGAGTCGGTGCAGACTCCACAGATGCCCAGGCACCTGCACACAGCGGTCGGAGGGACAGGAACACGGGGGACACTCATCGAGATGGTGATGGCCACAGCAAAAGCCACCATCGGATATCAGTGTCCAAGCTCAGGCACAGCCCTTTGTACTAATTTGGTGAGGGGTCTCCTTTCTCTACGTGTCTCTGTCACCTGTGGCTGTGGGACAGGGAGAGCTCATGGATGAACTGCCCGGGGCTCTCAGCTTTCCTTCCTTCCTCGCCCTAAAACTGGTGACTGACAGTTGGCGAAGACCAACCTTGCCTGGCAGTTCTCTCTTCCCCACACGGTCCCTGGCTGGTCCTTCCTCACCATGGAGGTGAGCAGACATTTTGATAACCTCTCATTGTCAGCACATTCGTGATATACCTGATTAATTACTGGGATTGTAAAGCCCATTATCCACCAAAGTCCTTTCCACACAGCCAGAGCCCTCAGCTGCCCCCTCCCCTCCACCCAGCTCAGCTCATTCTACTCTTTCCTTCCTACTCCTGTTGCTCAGATCAGAGAGCGACTTCCCCAGCCTGGCAGAAACAGGGACTAGAAGTTCACACATGGTTATAATCCAATTATACTTCGGAAAACTGCAGTGACAGAAAGCTGGTGCTGGTGGGGTGCTGTCCTTTTGTCTGAGGGCCCACACAGAATATTGCATTACAGCTTATACCCAAAGTGGTGGCACTGAAAAGGCTGATATTTATAGACTGTGGAAGGCTGTGAATTTGTTAGAAGGCCCATCATCGTGGGCAGCATGCTGGAGCCTCTGCTGTGGCTGTTTTGTGGGCTTTTCTCTGCTACTGGGTTGTTTTTACACAAAGACAGGAACCTGAGTACTCTGGATCCTGTTCTCATGGGGAGAGAAAGGGAGAAGGTGGCAAGCACAATGTTCATGTGAATATGCAGGTCTTGGCTGTGGTGTGGTGCTGGGCAGGAGACCTCTGGCTCGGGATGAAAGTCAGGATGAGGGCAAGAGGCAGCAGTGCAGGCAGCTCCAGCCCTGGGAAGGGAGGGTGATGAGTGTCTGCAGGAGGGATCACAGCTGAATTTTGGTGTTGAAGTGAAATGCTCAGGCTGGGTGTCAGAGCTCTGCACCCAGGATACTGAAATTCTGGTGGCTTGTTTGATCTCCTCTCCACAAAAGCCAACTGACAGCCCATAGACTGTCCCCAGGGTGTGTAAGAGGCTCTCCCTGCCTTGGGCAGTGAAGAGGCCAGGGCAGCTCTCCCTCCTCCAACTGGGCAGAGCCTCATGTTTGATCTTCCATTCAAATTAGCAGTGCTCAGGGTGTCTGGGTGCTTCGTCCACATGAGCCATGGTGAGTAAATAAACAGGGCTCTGCTTTCAAAGGCTTTCACAATTCATTAACTTCAAAGGAACGGGCTCTCTATTTTCTTAGCAGGTCAGTCACTCCACAGACTTGCTCTGGGTGCTGAAGGTGGTGGCTGGTCAAACCAGCAAGCTGGGGCAGCTGCTACAGGGCCTGGGGTCACACACAGAGCTGCAGCAAGGGGCAGAGGAGCAGCCCGTGGTCATATGCCTAAGAAGGAGAACAGGGTAAGTAACTGCATGGGCAAGACTGGTCTGTAGCATGCCCTGGCCCAAAGGGCTGCTCTGCAGGTGGCATCCAGCCTGCAATGTGCTCCAGGCACCATCAGACAGGGTTTGCAAGCCATGGATGGGTACCAGATCCACCCCTGCTCTGCAGAAGTCTCTCCATCGTTGGGTGGAGATGAAGGCAGTGTGATGTCTCTGCCCCTGCCCTCTGCAGCTGTCTGTCCTGCTGGGGGCTGGGTTCCTGCTTTGATTGTGGAGGCACAGGTGCTGGGCTGTGCCCGGCACACGGACAGAGGGAGGGGCCAGGGCGATTGCTGCCCCCGAATGCCCGTGCTGGGCACCTTTCGCGTGGCAGCCCCAGGAATAACTCAGAGCCTTGCATAATCACAGCCACCTGAAACTCAGGGGGAAAAAAATCACTATCCTGGGATAACCTGCAGTGCCAGGCTGGCTCACCTCATGGGGAAACCCTTTTTCTGAGGGAACAAAGACCTATTATAGACGTATTTATTGGGAACCTATTTTGGGATGGATAGTGCAGCTTGACCAAACTGCGGGTAAGTGGTTCCTTGCTGAGGGACAGCACTAGGACATGAGGGCCATGGGAGCCCAGGGCCCTCTGAAAGCTGTGCCTGGTCTAGCAAAGGCGAGCATGAAGCTCTTTTATCCCCCAAAAGAACACAGCTCTCAAAGGCTGAGCAGTCCCCAGATAGCCCCTGGCTATCTCCCCGGGCCCTGAGATGTTAAGAATGCATTGTGGATAGATACAAATTACCAGAGCAGTGAATTGACCCTTCGATATGGCCCCCACCTCCATAGAAACAGAAGCCAAACAAACAGGCACAAGCCAGCCCTGTTAGCAGAGTGACAGCATGTACTTACTTAGTCTATCCCCTGCTTCCAGTGTTAATTGCTTTGTTCCTTCTCGGATTAATTGAAGAATTGCTCTGTGGACATGCAGTGCCTTGCCTGGCAGCCACAGGGTGTGTGTAACCCTTTGGCCTCCGTTGCTGTCTGGGCACAGTCAGTGTGGGGACATCCTCCCCACCCATGTGGGCCCACTGGTGCCTGGCTACAGCTTAGCAGCTCCTGCCTGGTAACATGGGAAGGTGATCAGGTTGCAGGTTCAACTGCAAGCAGGAGTGAAGGTCAAACAGGGAAATTAAAACCCCGATGTCAGACCTGGGTTTCCAAGCAGAAGTTTTTGTGCCTTCCCGGGTGCCTTTGCCAGGTGCAGTGCACTGGCAAGGACTGTTTTCCCATCATGAGATCCATCCCACAACATGGCATCAGCTTGGACCTGGCTCCATCCCTCCCTTCCTTGCCCACCAGACCGACAGGCTGCTCTTGGAGCAGCTCAACGTGCCCGAGCACCCAGGTTCAGCTGGACCGCCGCGAATCCAGCCGTGTTAGTCATAGAAGTCACCGAAGGCCAGAAATGGTGCAATAACACCTAAAAGTACCCGCACAGCGCCGAGCAGCCCCGGTTTCCATCATCCTCCAGAGGCATCTGTGTATTGTGTGTGCGGGAGAGCGGGGAGAAACCGGCCATAAATCCTGCCGGCCGCCGCTGCCGGGCCGGGCCGCCCGGTGCTGTCTGGCAGGCGGAGCCCCGGCTGTCACTGGCACATCAGACGGGGCTGAGATTTGACAGGCCTGTGGAAAAACACGGCGTGACATCACGCAGAGACACCAACCCACTGATTAATCTCCGAGGTCAGCGGTTGCTTTATTTATAACCAGGGAAGGGTTTGAGGTGGGTTTTTACAGGAGTGGAGCAGCATGGGCTGCCTGTTCCTCATCCCTGGAGCAGCCGCCTTTCCCGGCTGGTGGGGACACCTCTGCCTCCTCTGGACACCACTGGAGCAGCTGAAATGGGACTCAGGAGCACCAAAATCAAGCCTAAACCAGCACTGGAGCCTAGCTGGAGGGACTGGTCCCACTGTGGCACCAGTGCACCTAGTCTGGATTCCAGTTGTTTTCTTTGCTCCTGGAGTTTCTCCTTACCCTCCCCAGCAGAAACAGCTCAGCTCCCCCCAAAACAGAGCACATCAAACTTGAAATGTTTTGTGAAACTCTGTCAAGCTTTGAAGGAGAGGCAAGGTGGTCTCCAGGGCAAAAACATTCTATTTCTTCAATTTCAAAACAACGTTTCCCATTTCCAATGGCTGTTTGTTCCGTGGTTTTTAACATTTTCACTCTGCTTTATAATGCAAACCAAAATTACAGTTAAAATAATGTATTTTGGGTTTATCAGTCTGAAGCATTTCAAGCCATCCATTTCTCTAGGTTTTATTTTACAGATAACCTGGAAAGCTTTGGGGTGGGTGATGCTGAATTGGAACAGAAACAGGTTTCAAAATGTTTTGCAAAGGCAGAACTTCATCCCTGTTGCCAAATGGGAAGTGGCCAAGGGGGAAAAAAATCCCTATCAGGTATATCTCTAGCATTGTTTCTAAGTGGAGAATTTTTCCTGTGATTAATGAAAATGGGGAAATAGGGCCAAATCCTGCACATGCTTTGACTGCAAAGCTTGTACAAACACGCTGGCTGGGCTTTGGCTGGAATGACCAGGTTTAATTAGCTCTCTCCTATCTAGGGATGCGGGTTGTTGCTGTCAGTGCAGGGAGGGATTTATGTCTCCTTTTCCTCAGGAATATGAGCGGTGTCTGAGCATTAAGAATAATCATTTCACTAATGTAAGGTGAATTTCTTATCCTGCACCACTGATAGTGAGGGGGATGCTGTGAGCTAGAGCCACGGGTCGGACGGGTGCCTGACAGTGACGAAGATTTAACGGTGTTGTCATGAACCTATGCTCAGCTCCTGGACACAGGGGCCACCTTCTTCTGGGTGGAGGGGACCCACCTGAGCAAAGGTGACCCACTGCCCTTATGTAGCCTCACCTCAAATCCTGGATGCACCTTTGGGCACCAAGGTAAAAGAAAGTTATAAAGCTGTTAGAGGATGTCCAAATGAGGGACATGAGGATGGTGAAAGGTCTAAAGGTGCCACACAAGGGGTGGCTGAGATTACTTGTTTTTTCAGCCAAGCGAGGAGCTGCTCCTGGGCTGGTGGCATCATTGCAGCAACTTTCCTGATCAAAGTTCCCACAGGTTTTTTTCTGACCTTTGAAGCAGGTAATGCTGTGCCTCCCCAAACCTGATCCATCCTTGCTGCCTGCCCCCTGTTGAAGCCCAGTGTGGTCAATGAGTCCTGATGAATCTCCACTGAACTGCTTGAGGTTTTGCAGCTTGGTATGGCAGGGAATTTGGAAGCAGAAAGAAGGTGGAATAAGCGAGGAAGTGCAGAAAGCCCAAGCATAACTCCAAACTAGGGCAGGAAATGCACCACACATAGCTCTAACCTTATCATCCAGGATGGATTTTAAGTGCTTCTTCAGTGACTCATCGTCCCTGAATGGGTTTGAAGGACTGTCTGCCGGAGAGGAAAGGCCAGAGAGCTCAGATCAGATAACAGGTTATTACAAAGCCCTGGCTGCTGCCCTGGCAGATGCCCCACCGTCGGCAGCCGTGGGGAGGCACAAATATGGTCTCTCAAGGGTGGTTCAGGTGGTCAGGAGACAGAGAACAGGGCCTCTTTCTCCTCTTATTGATCATAGAATCACAGGATGATTGGAGTTGGATGGGACCTTAAAGATCATCTTGTTCTCACCCCTTGCCAGGGGCAGGGACACTTTCCACTAGACCAGGGTGCTCCATGGCATGTCCAGACTGCCTTAGAAGAATTCCAGGGATGGAGCAAGGTTCCCAATCAGTCCTTGCCAGTCTCATTTCATGGGCGCTCTTGGTGCCTCTTGCCACCTCCAGAAATTTCTTGTGAAGTGATTCCTGTACCCTGGCTCCCAGAGTCAGGTGAGGATGGAGAAAATACAGTCTAAAACACACATTATAGAGCAAAGCCCACTGTAAAAAGCCCTCTCTGTATTGTGCCTTACATGAAAGATACTGCTGTGGTTCAGAGGTTAACTTTTATCTTAAGCTCAGCTAGAAGCTGAAGAGTTTTAGCATTTTTTAAAATATCAGAGGAACATTAAAAAAGGACAAATTCTGATCTCTGCTATGTTGGTATTAATGGGGAGAAATTTAATGAAAGTCTGTAGAAGCTTCTGATTTACTCTTGTGTGAGATTGGATAGAAATAGCCCAAAGAATCTCATTGCTGCTGCCCAGATTCAGCTACACAGTGGAGAGCTATTAATGTTCTGTTTTCTTGCCTTTGGTGAATACATCTTGCAAGGCAGGAGGAAGCTGGATTATGTCTGCTAGTGTCCCAATGTCATGCTATGTTGGATAATGAACTGTGGATAAATTGGATCAGCTTTTCAGTTGCCAGCCTCTCAGAAATCCAGCAAGGAGTCAGGGCAGCAAGCTGTGCTTTCAGCCTTTGCTCTGATAACCTGTGTGCTGCTGTCAAGAGCTATTGTGGTGATTCCAGGCTGGAGCAGGTGAAAACCATTGTTAACCTGGAAAATGTACATCTCTGTTTGGCTTGGTGCTTCCCCATACCTTAAAAATGTCCGGTCCGGTGCAAATCCACTTTTCAAGGAAATAGAGATGTAATGAGAGCAGCCTCTTGCTGAGCTGAATTCAGGCACTGCTTTTGACCTGGTTATTCAGTTAATCCTGGTGGGTGAGGAGTGTGACTTGAGAAGCATCCAGCCTCTCTGGAGGAATGCAAAGCCCCTGAGGTTGGACACATAAAGGTTTGTGTTTCCATGGAAATAGAAGTTTTGATCCAGAGTTACTAAAGAATATTGAAAGACCCCAGCTTGGTCGCAGGGCTCTCAACTCTGGCAGTGGAGAAGACTCGCCAGCTCCTCTCCTGCCCATCTGCTGTGGTACCTGTCCTGATGGACACCCCTTCCCTGCCTGGTGCCCTGCAGAGTGTGTGCTCAAAGGAGCAGCCTCTGTGCTGCCAGTGGGCTCCCCCTCACTCCTGGTGATGCTGGGATGGGATCCCAGCTCCACCAGCACTGCCATGAGCTGTCCCTGCTGCAAGGGGGGACACCCCACCTGTGCCTCACCGAGGTTTCAGCAAGTCTGGGTGTTGTGCTGAAGGTGACAGCAGCGTGTGCTGCTGCGTGGCACAGGGTGCTGGATTAGCTCCAGCTGTTCCAGTGGCTGCAGCCTCCTGCTCCTCTCTGGTGAGCAGCTCTGGGGGCAGCTGGAAAGCTGGGGTCAGCTTGAACACCAAGGAGCCTGAAACATAGAAATCTTCAATTATTTGTGTTGGAAGGAAACTTAAAGCTCACCTACTTCCAACCTCTGCTGTGGGCAGGGACAGCTTCCACTAGACCAGTCTGCTGTAAGCCCTGTCCAGCCAGGCGTTGGACACTTCCAGGGATGGGGCAGCCACAGTTTCTCTGGGAAACCTGCGCCAGGGCATTTTTGCAGAAATAATTTCTTCCTAACATCTAACCTGAATCTCTCTCTTTCAGTTTGAAACCGATGCCTCCCGTCCCTGTGTGCCTGTGTAAATCCCCTGTAGCTGGCAGAAAGCTGAGCCAGTTCCCTGTGTATCTGTGAGGATCAGCCCCACACTTTATCATGACTTTAAAAAACCCTGGAGACTCACACCCCGGGGGCCGCTGTGAGCGGAGGGGGGGCTGCCCGTGGGCAGGGTGTCTGTATTTTCATTGGAGCTCCTGGCAGCGTAATCCTGTTGAGGGCTGAGCGTCTGATTCAGCTGTCCTGCTGTCTGGCTAATCCTGCCCGCGGGAGCGAGCATTATCCCAGCGCGGGGGCGATGCTCCGGCCCCCGCAGGCACTGGGGTCACTGCGGGTGTCTCTGCCTCGCTGCCAGCCCCGCTCTCCTCCCTTTGGGAAGCAAGCCTCCAGAAAACCTGGGAATTGTGTCCCACCCCGGGGAGCTGTGCAAGGCTCTGTGGGCTCCTTTGAACTCTGCTGAGCAGCTTAGGGCCCCCGGGCATGGCGGGCACGCAGCCCGGCACCCCGGCCAGAGCATGGGGAAATTCCGGCTTTGATCCCATTGTCCGCTTTTGGGGCCGTGCTGTTCAATAGGTCACAGCCAGGGAGTTAATTTACTTATTATCTATACATTTGCCAGGCTTTAAATGCCATTTTTGCTCACATCCTCCCTTCATTTTTGTCATTTCCCCTTATTTTGGGGACTATTGCCCTCCTACCGTGGCTGGATCTTGCAGGCAGGACATGGTCTGGTGGGGTTGGTGTCACTGCTGGATGCCTTGGCTTCTTGGAGGTTGAAAATGATCTTTAGAATTAAGATTGCTACTGAAAAGGCCATTTTAGTCGCTAATATTTTTTAATAACATGGGTTTGCCCGTTCCTCTACTGGAAAAAAAAAAAAAACCCAGTGCTGATGAATAAGAAATATGTGGATAGAGCTGGTAATAAAATGGGTGGGTGCTTCTGGCAACTGTGGGGGTGTGGAGATCCACGGGAGGTCCGCAGTGCCAGGGATACTGAAGGTTTCTCTGTGCAGCAGCCTTGCATTGGGTTAATTTTGGTCATTTGATTAAATTTGGCCACAACCCTCCCCTTGAGCAGATGCTCCAGGAATGCCCATTTCATCACTTTTCACTATAACCTGAGACAGTGAATCTGGGGTTAAAAGCCTGAAGAAAAGCTGATAAATGTGTATAATATAAACTATTGAAGACTAAAAAATTCTGAAAACACTGGAGAAAGTAAATACAATAAATTTGGGGTGACATTTCTCTTCCTATCTCAGGTTTTCCAGCAACAGCTTTCCAGCACTCTACAGCCTAGAACTCCACCTCACCTCCCAGAGAGGGTGGGCAGGAGGAGATTGATGTATGCCATTGGCCACTGCTTTGGTCTATGGGCATGGCAGGGTATGTGAAGCTGTGGCCATGCAAAACATCATGAGGGCTTTTTGCTTTCTTGCCTGGCTTTTTTGATGACCAGCTCCCCCCGACTGCCAGAATCCTGCCTACCAACACCTGCCCATGACCCGGGGCTGTGGGCAGGCAAAGGGATGGCAGAGGGCTCTGGGCTCCAGGTCCCTTCTGGTGCCACTCGCAGTCACAGGGGATCTTGTAAAGATGCTGAGATGCCTCCAGGGCTCTGCCAAGTTGCTGTGTGCATTCAGCATGGTCCTGTTTATCCAACAGCGCCAGGGCACTTAAGCCCTTTAGGAGGGTGAGTTATACCATGTTTACTGGCTGGTGTGTGATGCTGTCAGCCTGTGGGGCCCAGGCTGAGCTCCCCAAGGCCATGGGATGAGCGTCCAAGTGACCCACACGCATGCAGCCTCCCTCGGGGTCTAGCTCTTGGCTCCCAACCAACCTTTCTCCTAATAATTTTGCCTAAACGCTTTGCAAATCAGCCAGCAACCAATTTATCCCTGAGGTATTTTGGAGATGTCACTGCGAGAATGTTGATGGCGACTGATTCACCGGGCCCGGCGAGCTGCAACGTGCGTGGCCATGCAGCAGCTCTGGGCAGGCACTGGGGCAGCAGGCAGGGGGACAGGGCTTTGTTAATGGTGGGTCATCCTGGCCCTCAGACCCTGCTTCCCACTCGTGCTGCTTGGCAAACTGGCGGAGAGATGGAGCCATTGAGCTGGTGAGGATATCGTGCTTAGAACGTGTTATTTTTGGATGGAGTTTCCGAGCCCCCTCTCCCCTCGTGGCATTAGACACAGTTGTTTATGGGACCTGACAGAAACACAAGCAGTTGTCGGTCGCTGCTGCGAGAGTCGAGTCCCGCAGCAGTGGAAGGAACACGAGGGAGCTGATGACTAATACAGCCTTGAGTTTTATATGCTCCCAGCTAACAGGTCCCATATGTTCCCCTCTGCAGCCCGAGGGGAGAGCGGCTCGTTTGGCCCCAGGGCAGGAAGCCTTGTTGGCTCCAAGACCTGGAACTCTCTACAGAGCTGGGGCAGGGGGCAGGGCCAGGACCACGCAGTGCCCGGCTCTGCCCCTCAAAGCTGAGCATGTCTTTCCTGCTGTGGCAGCCAGAGCCGTGGTCTGTTGGTGCAGCCCAGGCCTCGGGAGGAATATTGGGAAGGTGTGTATTGGCAGCTCCAGGGCCGGTGCCCTGGGTGAGATTTGTGGGCAGCACTCAGCCAGACTGGGAAGATTTATGAAGAGATCAAAAAGTCTCCAGCCTACCCTGGCTAACCTGGATCTGTTACTCTGCAAGAGCCCCTTGTAATCTAATGGATGGCCTTTACTTGGAGCTGTCTCTTGGAGCACGTTGGGAGGACCCAGGAGCAGGAGAAGTGGGGTTTGCTCAGCAAGCTGCTGTGTCATTAAAACAACCCGTTGGCTCTCACAAATCATATTTAGTAAATCAGGGTGCAGCTTTACTGCAAGAAGGATTATGAGATCCTGAGGTGCAGTGAAGACCCATGTGAAGCACGTGCAGACCACATCCTCCCTGAGCACCCATGCTCCTGGTTGCACATCCCCACATATGCCCATGGGTGCTGTCCACCCAACTGCCCCTCTTTGGAGCAGCACAGGAGCTCTCTGGAGGAGCAGAGGCACTGCAAGGTGATCACGCAACTCTGAATGAAGGACCGAGTAGTAGGAAGACCATTGCCTGTCACAAACAGCCGTCTGTGGCCAGTGAAGGACTCCCCACCCTCTGCTCTGTAGTCCTGCTCCTGGTACATCCAGACTTGGCAGCCTGTCACTCCTCAGGGCAGCACCTGGCAAGTCAGGCACACAGGCACAGCTATGGACTGATGCAAATGGCTGTTTAAACAGGTACGTGGAATGTTCCTGAGTGGCTGAATCTGGAAATAATTCCCCAGTCTGGGAGAACTTTGGCATCCCAACCACGGGGAAATAAAACACAGCTGTGGTGGTGGCTGTGTCTGTCCTGCACTGACTGACACACCAGAGCCCGGCAGCTGTGCCTGGGCTGGTCACCTGCTCCCTGGGGAATTCTGACCTAGTGTGCTTTTAAATTCCAAGTGCAACCTGAGTCTAGAGCTGGCAAAACCAGCCGGTGGCGAGGATGAGTCTGGCATCAGGAGCACGAGACCCTTCCTGCAACGATGCCCTTGATGCCCATCACTTCTTGGATGTGATGCCCTCAATACCCATCATTTCTTGGATGTCACGGGCCCAGAAGGACAGGCTGGCATGTGCCAGGGGAGGAGTTGCTGTCCTGGCTGCTCTCGACTGGCTCTTGGAGGAGAGTTCCCCTCTGGGTGCTGCTTTTCTCCAACACTGATCCCTGTTTGACCTCATCCCTGCTTCCCCACAGAGGTGGTCCCGGTAGTGGAGCTTCCAGGGGTGAGCTGCCAGCCTGGCCCTGCACTGGAATTCCTGTTACAGTGTCTCCAGCGAGTTCCCATCTGTTACTTCATTCATGTGATTAATCTGCCAAAGAAATTCCTGATGTAAACACAGCATTATCAGAATTTACTCCGGACTTGGCCCCTGGGTTCCTTGCCAGCTTTTGCTGGAATTGCACTTCTGCTACAGCAACTCCTCAGTGCAAACAAAGCAGCTGAAGACAGGGCGGGAGGCCATGGGGTGGGCTGGGGAGGCAGGGATGCTCCAGGTCAGCCCTGGGAAAGGCTGCGGGTGCGATCCTACAGGGATCAGCTGTTTGCAGTGCAGCCAGGAGGCAGCGGAATGCCGCCGCTGCTGGAATGTTTTGGAGTCCTGGAGCATGCCAGGAAAAAGACCTGTTGCAAAAGCGACCATATTCCCCTTCCCTGTTCGCACAGATCTGGCAGCACCAGTGCCCCTCACCAGGAATCCCGAGGGATGGGTCCCGCAGTGGGGATGCTGGCAGTCAGCGGTGCCAGCGCGGGGTGGAGCGCACAGCACCGCCTGCTCGGTGCCCGCCGCGGGCAGCGGCCGCGCTGGACGGGTGCCCACGCTCGTTGTCACTCGTGCGGGAGTGGCGCGGACAGACGGACTCCGGAGGGGCCGGAGCTCGGGCGGTTGCGGGGCCAGGGACGGACCCGCAGCGCTACCTGCTGGCTACGGGCCCGGCTGGGTACCAGTCCGGCTTGGTACCGGCCCGCCTGGGTACGGGCCATGATACATGAATCTGTGATACATGAAAAGTATTTTTCAAAAGAGACTTTTTCCCCCCTGGAGCAGCTGTGGAATATTTCAATGTATAAGGTCATTTTTCCAGCTATTTTCTTAAAGAGAAGTTTTTAATATAGATTATCTTGTAACTTTATAGAGCTTTTATCTCTTTTTTCCTTCTGTGGAAAAAAAAGTTGCTTCCCACTCGCTCCCCTGAGCAACATTCCAGCTGGGATGGCTCTCCCACACCCGGCTCCATCCCTCTGTCAGTGCACTGTCCTCTGCATGATCTTCTGGGAGCCTTTCAGAGCCCTGGTGGGTGTTTATGCAGGAGGGCACCATCACCCTTCCTTCCTGGTTGTCTTTGGGGGAGATAAACACCTGCCCATGCACAGCAAGGCTTAAAACTTGTCCTGCATCCAACTGTGTCTCCATCCCCGTCTTCTCTGGGATTTAGTCCTGGTCTTTCTCTCTGTGCCCCTGCTCCTCTGAGAGGTGGGAATGGGTTCACAGATGAGCACCCAGAAGTGGGTGCTGTGGCCAGTGCAGGAGCCCTCCTCCATCCTCACTCTGGCTCTTCCCTTGCCTCCTGCCCGCTGTGACACACGGTCACTGCTCAGGGGGGTGGGAAGAGGTGGCTCCAGGGGTCCTGTTCCTGCACACCGATGGTGGGAAGATGTGGGCACGGGGCAGGATCCCAGCACTGCTCCCAGAACAGTCCTCAGCCATCACTCGCGCGTGCGAGCTCTGTGTTTGTTTTTGTAATCCCCCTTTTTTTAATTGTGATTTTAGCAGTGGTGAAAGGTGCTGGATTGACAAGCTGTGGAGACAGAAGGCCCTCTGAACTCCACTGAAGTTTACATTTACAAAGGACACAGAGAATAAATAGAAGACAGTGTTTAGAGTCCTCTGTAGACACTTCAGACTTGCTTATAATTCTGCAGCAATTCCATCACCTCCAAAGTGATTGATGCTCTCTATAAAGTCTTGCCTTAAAACATTTTCCTATGTGTCAGGGGAAGAAGTTTATTACACTTTACTGAAAGGGCAGGATATGTCTTGAGCTGAAGGCTGAATCCTTCCCAGCCCTATCCCCAGGAGAAAAAATAATCAGAGTGCTGGAAAAAAGGAGCCTGACCCAAGGCAGGCGTGTGGTTTGTGGTTAGCCAGGTCGAGTGCCGGGTGTGGGGACGGAGCTCTCCCTGAGTGTTCCAAACAGGGCAGGAATAACAGATTTTCATCAAATTGTTGTTTTCTAAAAGCTTACATTTTCCTTCAGTGGAAACATGAGATGCATCTGCTTTTGACAAAGAGCAAATTTTTTTTTTAAATTAAATCACCAAATACATTGGGAAGAGACTGCTTTGGGATGGAGCTGCTTGTGTTCTGATAGAAGTACCAGAGATGACAGGCTTTAGGTCTAAATTTCATTCTATATTTCCACTGAAGCAGTTTTTACGGTTTGGTTTTAGTAATGAAAATTCAGGGCAAGGTAATGCTTTTTTCTCCCTTTGCCAGGGCATTCCCAGGGCTGTGGCACCATGGGGCTCTGTGGGGAGCTCAGCTGCCTTGATGCACTTGCAGGAAGGCAGTGCAGGTGATTTAGGAGCTTGGATGGGTTTTCAGGTGCTGGAAGCAAGGATTCCCTTCCCACACGATGGTGGTGAGGGATCTTTGCATCAGCCAGATCTTTGCATCAGCCACTCCTGTCTCTTAGACATCAAACTGCGGGGTGCTGAGGGGTGGCTGGCAGTGCTGGTGGGAGCTGGGATGTCTCCCACCCTGCCCCTCCTCTGTCACATGCTTGGGATCAGGGCTGCATACTGCCCTGCAGCCACAGCCACAGGACCCACTGGCAAGGAATTAGCTGTGTCTGCCTACATTTAATCTCCAGTTTGATGTTCCAGGGAGAACCCGATGTCAGTGCAGTTAATTGTCTGCTAAAGACTGCTCCTTCCCTGCTTTCGTGCTAGATTCACCTTTTCTTCTTTCCTTTCTGCAATGGCCTCAGGTAAAAGACAGACGGCAACATATAAAAAATGACCTGAGTTACTTAATTTGAACCAGAGGAGACAATAACAGTCTGGAGGCAGAGCTGGATTTATCTTTTCTCTCCAATGGAGGCCCCTCCTCCAGTGATGGCTGTCGGACGGTGCGAGCAGCATCTGAAGCAAATTGAGGGCAACCTTTCATTCCACAGGGATCTTCCAGCAGGGTTTGCCGGTCCCAGGGACATCTGCAGCCCTCATGTTGGATTTTGGCAGCCTCTGAGCCCATTGTCAGCCAGTTCCATTGCATTAACTGGTAATGGATAGGGAGATGCCTGCCAGGTTGGCCCGTGCATGTGGAGCCACGAGGGGTTGGGAGCTCTGGCCTTGGGCACGGGGATGGCGACAGAGCTTGGACAGCTTTTGGCTGTGGACTCACTTTTAGGACCATTCCGCGGTCTGTTTATCCACCCCAAACTGCAGCACTTTTCCTTCTTTGTGCTGTTTTCCTCCTGGGCTGAGCGGGTGTGTGCGGGTGTCTGGGCAGGACTCTGGGCCCGAATCAGGGAGGAGCTGGGAAAGCAATCAGAGTCTCGCCCTGCCGGCTAATTCAGAGGGATGTGTTTTTGCTTCTTGTGTCCAACAGCATGGAAAAATGAGAATGATGTGTATCAAAAAGAGGAACAGGGAATCTTGACCTCTGGCTTGTGAGCTGTTGGACCAGCAGCTCAGCAGTGAGAAGGCAAATGTCAGACTCACGATTCTTGTACTGTGTTCAGTGTTTATAGGTTTTGTAATTAGCTTTTCCAAGTTTTGAGGTGCTGGACTCTGCATCAGTCGTGGCTCAGTCACTGTTACAAACTCGGTTCTATGTCCACACTGATTCTACACCAATCCACTGCCCTCCTGGCCATTCCCTTCCTTTTAATTCTCCAGCTCATTTTCTGATTTATGATCAAAATCATACAGTGACGAAGGAGTGTGATCAGGACTCTTTATAAAACCTTTAATTGCATTTCATAACCTCTTTCCCTAAACCACCTTCAGCATGTTTAGAAACTTCCTGTCCCTTGTTTCCTGTTTTGGGGTTGTGCTGTGGAGGGCCAGGAGTTGGACTTGATGGCCCTTGTGGGTTCCTTCCAACTCAGCATGTTCTGTGATTCCATAATTCTATATTTGTCATGCCTCAGCTGATGGAAGGACAGGCCAGTGACGTGTCAGCCCCATCCCTGACCATGGGACACAGCCACATCTGCTGACACCCAGAGGCTCAGGTGCTCTGGAGGGTGCCTGTCAGTAGGTTAAGTGTCTTCACAGAATCCCTGCTGTGTCCTGCACTGAAGGCCTGATAAATCTCTGCTCCTTTTTCTTTTTAGAAGATTCCTGCAGCTCTTGCTGCCTTTCAGGGATTGTTTGTTTGGTTTTAGCACAATATAAACAAACTGGAGATTGGAGGAAATTGCAGTGCCCTCAGCAAAGTGCCTGACTCCTTTGGAGGAATGTTTGCACACAAATAGTAATGACAAAGTAATGGTTTCATCCCTCAGGATGTTAAATGTGCACTGATAAATTTTATCCAGTAGATCAACAGCTTTTCATTTTCATCCCTCAAATCCAAGCCTCTTTTCCAGGAAGTTCAGCTGTGGGTAGCTCCAGAGGCTGTGGGGCTTTGGACAAGAAGTTGAAAGAGCCTGCTGTAAGCTCCCTGCTCCATGTGCCACTGCTCCCTGCTCCCTGCTCCCTGCCCTGCTGTTCCATTGCTCCCAAGGAAGGGGCTGTGGCTGGCTGGAGGGAGGCTGCTAAAAGCCTCTGTCCTGGGATTTTGGCTGCCAGCCTGGTACCAGCAGGGATTCAGATTGTCTGGCTCAGGCTGAGCACAGCACAGTGCTCTGGGTGCTGTGGGTGCAGTGAAAGTGCCAGAACATCAGCAGCAGGACATGGCCCTCCCTGTGTCCCTTAGGGGAAGCAGAAAAACAAACGAACCCAGGATAATGGCCAAAACATCTTCTGGGGGACTTGGAACTTCCTAACTTTATTTTAAAAAGAAGGAAAAAAGTAAATTTTCTCTGTCAGAGTGCTGCTATCATCATGCAATGGCACTTAGGAATATTATAAACAATGGTGTCAGTTTATGGGGCTGGAGACGTTCTCCGGTGGCTCGCTCAGCTTCCCTCTCCTCGGTGAGCTGGAAGCGGGGGCAGGATGGCCAGGATGAGCCTGGGAAATGAGGGATAATCAGAAGGGTTTGTGCAGACACCGGGGCTTCCCATCCATGCCCCAATTCCTTCCAGCAGCTGAGGAGCTGGGTTGCTCCCTGCTCCCCCGGCAGCCACAGGCAAGGCTCGCCCTGGCCGGTGCACGCAGCTAAGGTGGGATGATTCTGGCTCCCGAAACCTCTCGGGCAAACCACCCGCCACTCCCCTCTCTTCCCGGTCTGGTCCTCATTTTCTCCCACCTCAGCACTTTCTCTGCCTGCAGCTCCGTCAGCTGGCAGGCTGTAAATCAGAGCCCAGGTCTGTGTGGCCGCGCTTTGCTCAGCCAGCGCAGCCGAGGAGGACGCTCTTTCAGAGGGGTGGGGAGGAATTATCTCGGCAGCAAAGGAAACCACCCTGGCGTGTGTTCTCTGCTGGCCCTTGCTGCACACTCTGTTACACTTTCCTACACAGGCACAGCTGCTGTGTGAAGGATTTTCCCCCGCAGCAGAGCGTCCCCGCTCCGGGCGTTGCCGGCCAAGAGCCTGGCGTGCGATGGCCGAGGATGGATGCGCGTCTCCTGCCTGGGGGGAGGGAGAGACCCAGCGCTCTCTGCTCCTGGTGTGCTCAGAAATGAATGGGTCTGCTCCACGCCTGCTCTACAATGCTAACCCCCCCGCCCCCCCAAACAGACTTTATTCTGCGTGTTCAGGGCTGCTAAACACGTGCTGGAGCTGGATTGCTGGCGCTGCGGTTCCTTACCTGGCAGATGGAGCGTGTAAGGCACACCCTGCAATGCTCTCACATTGAGCAGCAGAGGATTTGTAAGATCAGTACGTGACTGACAGATAAGGGACTCCCACAGAGCAAAGACAAGAGCAGGGGAAGCACAAAGCTCTGAGCTTGGACCTGAATCAAGGAATTCACAGCCTCTCTTGTTCAGGCAGGTTCTAGCAGAAAATTTGCCAAATCAACCAAATGCCGTAAAAACTTTCTTGAGTAAGGGTTGGGGCAGTGATGGGTTTATAAAAAACACCCACCAATAGCCCCGTGTCCCACCCTGGTATTTATGAGATGCACGTGGAGGGTGTTGATAGCAGAGGCATTTTTGTAAGTCAGTAAAACGGAAAAAGAGATTCCTCTTGGTGAGGAGGGGTGGTGACTTTGAACGCATTGAGGGCAATGAAGGAGATCATTCCATTGTTCTAAGATTTCCATAACTCATTGTGCTTAAGCACATAAAAATGTAGACATTCTGGCAATAAAGTTTGGGTAATTTTTGAGTATGAATCAAAAAATCTCTCCCTCGTGCTCCCTTCCCCCTTTTTCTGCCTTTTGTTGTTGCTGCAGGCACAGCCCCCCTGCTCACCCGCTCCACCCCATGGCCTCACGAATGGAAAAATGTCTTCAGCAGAAACCTCCCAGCTTTTCATTCTCTAATCTGCAGCATCTGTGCCCAGCCCTGGTGCTCCTGTGGGCGGCCACGGCCCTGTCTTCCCCCTGCTCACGCTCACAAGCACGTGCAGGTTGAGCCTCTCCTGCTGGGCAGCTGAGTGGGTGGAGGTGGCATTGGCACCAGCAGCCTGGCCACACTGTGCTGGTGTCCCCTGCCACCTCTGTGCACCGGGCTCCCACCACCTGGGCAAGGTGATGGTCCCTCAGGCTGAAGTGGTGCAGGGCACCCATCACCAGAGTGATGCATCACAACCCAGGTGCCTGCCCGCTGTTTGCTGGCCTTTACAGGCCAGAGAGATCAGGTTTGGGTTATTTTTATTCCTTTTCATCTTGCCCTGTGGTTTTAGCCTGCTCCAGGGATGAAAAATACAGAGCCTTCAGCAGCGCTGCCAGAGCCGTGGTGCCCTATGCTGGGCACATGGCAGTGGTGGTACAGAGTGGGAATTTCATGATGCTCCATGTCTGAGTCCTCACACTCCTCCCTGAGGGGTCAGCTCCCAGCAGACCTTGCACGGCACCTCTGGGGCTCTTTTTGTCTTTCCCTTTTTCCTCTCTTCCTCTCTCTCTTGTGGTTTTTTTTTTTTTNGAACAACTTTATTTCCCACTTTGACATTTTCCAGACCCACCTGGGAGCCTGCTTGCCAGAAGGAGAAATGGCACAAGAGGAAATACATCTTCACAGCCTCGAGAGAGGAGAAGGTTGGAATCTGAGTCCATAAACAGCGTTGCTGTGCAGTGAGCAAAGACAGAGCAGGTTGGGCTCTGGAGAGTGTAACTCCACCTCTGCTGCTCCACTGCCAATTAAAAATAAAGAAGAGAAGTGGAGCTTGTTTGTTTTTCCCTCTTGGCCTGGGGATGCCGTGCAAGGAAAACCCCTTCCACAGACTGGGGACCTTTTGTCTTGGGAACCTCTTGGGACACACAGTGGCTCCCACCTGGCCTAGCTCGCTGGGACCTGCCAAGAGCCACTAGAAACCATGGACAATACCCATTTCTGCCCCAAACCATCAGCCCAACTCCTTCCACTGCCATGAACGTGGCCACCAGTGCACGACCCCCATGTCCTTGTCCCCAGCTGTGAGCTAGGTTCTCCTCCTGACACCTTCCCTGCCATTGCCCTGCCTCACCTGCTGCCTACTGGCAGGGAGGTTCAGCTTAAACCAGGCAGCACTGCAGAGGGCTTGATTTAAAGAGGTTTTCTCTGGCAGGTTAGAGCAGTGGTTACTGGGGGATGGCAGTGAGGTGCTGTGGAGCTGCTTCCTTCAGTGTGCTTCTTCTGAGCATTGTCACATCACCTGCCAGTGTCCGTGCTGACAGCTCAGAAAATGTGGAAAAATCGATCTGGCACACGCTGGTGCTTTACTTTATAATGCTCAATGCCTGATCTTGATTAAAGCTCCTTCCCAGTGTTGCTCATGCTGATAGCTGGTAACCCAGGGCTGTCCCCAGTGGTGAACTACACAAGTACAGAGCATCATTTACTCTCCCACCTTCACTCAGCAGAGCACAGAGCATTTCTCTGTTCCTGAAATTGCCAGGATAACCTGTGGATTTTTCATGGCTACACTGGAATGATGGATATGACCTGGTCAGGGAGGAAGCGCTGCCGGGGCTCCCGCAGCTCATCCCCACAGCCCTCACCCTCCTGCCACACCACAACTTTTATCCCTTCACCTTTTTTTTTCCAACTCACTGAGCAACAACTGTCATGTTTATACTCATCCCCCCACCCCAGTCCTGCTCTGCTTCAAGGATTAAGCTTTCATCTTTCATTATGAGCTTCTCCCCCAGGCAACATTTTCCATGAAGAAAAAGGAATTTCTGGGATTTTGCTTTTAAGAGATTATGTTACTAAGCATGTGTGTGTGTGTGCCGAGGCGAGGAGCTTTCCCACACACACGGGTGATCTCACATCCTGGGGCAAGGCAGCGAGTGGGCTGGTGTGGGGGGACAGGTCCCTGGTGCTGCCTGTCCCTGGCAGCTCATGCCCTTCCTCCCCTCCATTCCTGCATCTTCCTCTCCCATCAGAGTGGTGCTGGTGATGGGACACCCTCGAGGGTGTCCATGGCCCCATGGTGGGCCCTGGGGACCAGGGTGGGTCCCACCAGCACACTGGTGTGTGGTCGCCCCTCAGGGATGAGGGATACAGAATGGCCATCCCTGGGGATCTGGGAAAGGAGGGGCCTCATCCTTGCTCCCTATTTTGGGGGCCACTGCCTGGCCCTGCCATTTGAGTCAGAATCTCCAAATATTGGCTGCTCTCTACAGGAGGCTGAGTTGTGGCTTTCCCTGTCCCCGGCACCATCAGGGTGCTCCTGGGGGGGCTCATGGCTTGGCAGAGCTGGGACCCACCTCCTTTGCCTGTGGGGCAAGCTCTGACCTCGCTGTGCTCTTGCCTGTGCTTACATGAACCCTCAGCTACTTCCAGGGAGCTGATAGCACTCCTGGAGGCTCGGCGTTCCAAGGCTTTGGCTGCACAGTAAGTGTTGAACAAGGTTGTGCTTTCATTGGCAGCAGCTCTTGTTATTAAATCCTTTTCAGGAGCTCATCTAAGCCCAACAAATTAACATAAGGGAAGCAGGACAGATAATGTCAGCCGACCAAAATAATCCAAGTCTGTAGTTACAACAGGGAAGACATAAACACAGCCCAGGAGGAATAACTGCAGCATGTTTAGCGTCAGCATCTGGGCTGCTGCTGCTTAGCAAGTACTCCAGTTCTGCTGGGAAATAACCAAGGGAAGGTCAGGTGCAGCCTCTGAAAAAGCCCAGCCCCAGCCAAACTCTCAGACACACAGGGATGCTGGTGTGAGGCTGCTCGGGGAACATTCGGGGACATGGCCCTGACACAGGCAAGGGGGAGCAGAGGCAGAGCCCCCTGAGAGCTGGGACATCCCCACCCCTCTTCACATCAGCCGTCGATGAGCCACGGCTTCAACCCGGTGAGTCACGGCGCTGAGTCAGACCTTGCTCACCCTCTGTGCTCTAAGTGCTGCTTACTCGAGTGTTCTTGGGGACAACACAAGGATGTGTTCCTAGAGAGAAAAGAAACTTTACCCCTGCTTCAACTGTAGCTAGTAAATACAATAATTAACAATTATATACATGACCAGCTTGCTGCTTTGCTGCCAGAGCAGCTGCCATGATCCTGCTGTTGGGAAACTGAACGATTCCCAGCTTTCCACTGCTTTTTGACAAATTATTTTCAACTTAGAAGTCAATAAATAAAACTAGTGGCTTCTGCCAAGCTTAAACTCAGCTGGACAAGAACACTGAAAAAGGCTCTCAATGGCACTGGAAGCCCAAGCACATGCAGCCTTCAGAACCCCCACCAAAATACCCTGAGCAGCAGGTCTGTATCACACATGCAGACACACACTATGGTGGGTATTAAAGAGCCTAAATCTGATTAAAGACTTTCTATCCCCAGTGGTCAAATCCAGAAAGCAGCTCACCCAGGAGGCTGAATTCATTTCATCCCCGAAGTCTAATTAAAGCCATTAGTGTATTCCTTGTCTTTCTGATAAGATCAAAGCATTCCAAGAGCCCGGCATTACCTTATTTTCAAGACAATTATACAACATATAGCATCGATTTATTCTGCCTCCAGCTGTACACATTTATCTCTGTCTATCATCGGGTAATCGGTCCCATCAGACACAGCCTAGCCCGGGCTCTCAGCTGACAAGTGCCTGCACTTGCCAGGCCGGGTTTCTTTGTCACCCTCACCTCAAATTAACGCCCGAGGCAGCGCCTGGTGTCCAGAGCCCAGTGCCCACAGCTCCGCTGGGACACGGGGCATGCCCAGGCTGCTGCGGTGGTGTTCAGGTGGCCACGGTGCCACAGCCATGGAGAAATCGGGGTGCCCCAGGTTCCCTCCTCCCCGCTGTCCCCGCCTGCCCCCGCACAGCCCCAGCTTCATGCAGGGCCGGGTGCGTGGCTGTGCGGGTCCGTGGATGTCCTTGCCTGGGGGACCCAGTGCCGTCCCAAGGCGCTCTGCCCAGCCCAGCACTGCCGGGCCCCACGGGCACCGCCGACTCAGCAGCACCGGGGTGCTTTCCCCTCGCATAAACACCTCTCCAGCAGCTCACGGCCCCTGCAAGAGCCGAGCTGTGAATTTTCATCTCTCAGCTAATCAACTCGCCTGCTAGTCCAAACTTGTCAGGAGCTTTATCCTTGCCCTGCCAGCCTCCTCCCGGCCCACGAGTGACAGAAGATGTTCCTATCCCTCTCCGAGACACATCCAGCTGCTACAAAACAAACATCCTCCCGCTGGTGATTCCTCCTCGTCAAACAGTCCTGACCCTGGTTCCCTGGGGAACATCTGCGCTGCGCCCGTGCCCGGACCGCCGGCGCATCCTGAGCCGCCGGCAGGGAAGGGAGATGTTTACGGCGGGGACGGCAGAGCCGTGTTCCTGCCTAAGCCAGGGGTTTATTAATTGCTGGTTCTCCCTATTCCTCTGTGACAAAAGATTAATCACCCGGCCGAGGCCGCGCTGCCCGTGAGGCTCCTGCAGACGAGAGGCAGCTGTGGCAGAGCCGGGCTCCCCGCGGAGCCGCTGTCCCTTCGCTGTGCCCGGGAAGGACAGGCATGCCCAGCCCGGTGCTCATTGAGGTCTGGGCAGGTGCCACACCAAGGGACTCACAGGAACCCCCCCGGGAATCTGTGTTGGGCTGTAGGGGAGAGAGTGGGACTGATCCTGCCCCCTGCTCCCTCATGGCCAGGCCGTGTCCTTGTCTTGGTTTATTTTGTCACCGTGTGACATTGCATTAAACACCCTGAATGCTGTGCCTGGCCCAAAACGTGGCCGTGTTCCTCCAGGACACCCTGGAGACCCTGCTCTTCACCCTCCAGTTACCAGGGTTTACTTATGGTTTGCAGCTCCACCAGCTCACAACCATCAGGCGCCATCTTCCCATTTCTGGCACCTGGCTGTAGGTGCTGGCAGCAGCAGATCCATCCTGGCACGGGACAGAGGGCAAGCAAGGAGCACTGGGGCTCTGGAAGGGTCTCTGCCCATGGGATGTGGGCACCAGGTGAGTTTGTGCCCAGGCCTGGTGAACGTGGAGCTGTGGCATCAATGTGTAAAACAGCTCTTGGACACGAAAAATTCCCTATTGCTTTCAGAGCAGGAAGAAAACTATCAGAATCAGCTCTTCAACTGGATTCCCTTGTCTTTGAGGCACTCAAGATCTGCTCACCCTCTGGAAGGGCAGTTCAGGGGAGCAGTGCCTGTGGTGGGGAGCTCTGCAGATCCCTGCCTGACCTGGGACCAGCAGCGAGCTGGAACCTGAGCAGCCACCCTGAATCCCACACTGGCTGCAGCTTCCAAAGCATCCCCAGCACAGGGTGGCTCTCCAGGGAGATCAGCAACTGTCCAGCCCATCTTGGGCTCTCTTGGGGTTGAGCTGGCCCCAGCACCCCCCAGAGCCACCTCTCAGCCAGAACTGGCTCCAGACATGCAGCACGAGGGGCCAGTGGCCCAGCAAAGCTGAAAGCACTGCAGCCATGCAACTCGGGATGTGTAGGGATGAGACGTCTTTACTTTGTATGCTTTCAAGATTGATTGATTGCTGCAAGTAATCAGGACCTTAGAAACTCTTTCACAGAGACTAGTAGAAATTGGCCATTACATGAAACAGATTTCAAGACTACTAGTTACAAGGTCTTCTAAAGGTTACATAGCCTATAGGTAATTACTACATACATATATTTTTATTTTCACACCAATAGTTAATCACTCTTTAACTGCATTTCCGTTGCACTGCGGCATCTTTCATCCAATTAAGTGCTGTACTGTAGTTCTCTATTACTTTCACTCTATCCTACCACACCCTAAACTTTTTACCTTATTTTATAACTATTTCTGTATCAAAACTTCACACTGTAAAACTTTCTATTATCTAACTTAACACACTTTTTCTTAAACTACAAACTAAGATTTTTGTTATAAGTCATGATATTGGGGAGTTTTCCCCATGGTCTTAAGGCAAAACTTCTACACGTTCCAAACTCAGAGTAAACAGGCCCAAGGCTTTGCAAGTTATTTGTGCCTTAGATTCCAACACATGCACGTGGATTTTATGAGCTCCTACCCGCCGTTGAGCAGCTACAGACACTCAGGGCCGAGCAGAGAATCCAGCATGGAGCAGGACCAGGAAATATACACCAGAAAGATGTACAAACTGGAAGTGGAGAATTGCAACAGAAGTATGCGGTTTTTCAACCTCCAAATCTAGCCCAGTGTGTGCTACTTTCACTGCCTTCATCCCGAAGGAGACGATTGCCCTGAAAATGCTTTTTTCCCAGATGCTGTAACCTGCTGCTCCGAGGGGCCTGGTGGGTTGTTCCCGGGCTGGCAGGGCAGGGTGTGGGGCCGTGGCGGTGACTGCGGCGCCGGGCCGGCGCCCAGGGGTTATCAGCAGTGGTGGCCGAGGCGGAATTAGCGGGGCAGGCAAGAGGGGTAAGCAGAGCTCAGCTTCTTGGCATGTTTGCTTGTGCTAAACCTGCAGCATGAAATCTTTTCACAACAGCACTCAGCGCTTGAAGCCTTCCTTGGCCGCGTCCACCCCGGCGGAGGGAGAGCCAGGGCTGGGCTGTGCAAACAAACCGTGCCCACAGGCGAGAGTGCCCGGAGCTGCTGCTCTGGCTGAGCGCACCCCAGAGCGAAAGAGCTTTTCCTGACAGAAATGGAGGTCGCAGCATTTGGGGCCAATGGCTTCCCGGGGGATTCCCCGTGATGGGGGTGCTCGGTGATGGGGTCCCCTGCGATGGGGGTGTCCTGCAGCAGGGATGTAATGTGACGGACCTGGCCTTCGGTGGGGGCTTCCCTGCGATGTGGGAGCCCAGCAGCACGGCCCCGTTTCCCATTCCGGCTGCAGAGCTGCCGCTGCCCAGCGGGGTCCCGCACGGAGCGGCCCCAGCCCGTTCCCCTTCCCGTTCCCGGGCGCCGGTCGCCCTCCAGCGGCCCCGCTGCGCTGCGCACCGGCTACGGGACGAGCCCTGTCTGGGCTTCAATGAGTGTCCCTGCCCGGTCCTGAGCTCCCCTGCCCGTTCCTGAGCTCCTTGTCCTCCTTCCAGGCTGCCCTGAGCTCCTGGGAGCACTAGGGGCGGGGTGGGGATCAGGGGGCGCAGCCCGGCTCCTCCCGGGGACAGAGGTGGTTCGGGACAACGCTCCACAGCCACAGCCCCACACCCTGCAGCCCATTTGCTCGGAGGTGTTTACCCAGGGGTTTGTCAGCATTCCGCGCTTGGGCAAGGACCTGCCGCCGCTGCTGCTATAAAAAGCCATCGGGGCTGTGGCTGAGCCACAGCAGCTCCCGTTCCCGTCCGGGCGGGGCTCCTCACCTCCGGCTGTCCCGGGCAGGAAGCAGCACCAGCTTGGTGGCTTTCGGCTGGTACCGGCACTGGCACGGCCTCGGGGATGTCATCAGGCCTGGAGAGATGAACAAAGAGCTTCTTCCCAGGCTGCTGCTAAACCTGTTCAACTGAACTGATGTAAAGATAAGAAAATCAGGTCGCTGTTGAGGTACATTAGGCAGACTCGGGAGCTGTGGGTTCTGCCCCGCAGAAGGGCAGGGAGGCACCTGGAGCTGCTCCAGCTCTCCAGGGCAGAGGGTGATGGTTCTGTGCATGGACACGCTGCAGCCCAGACAAAGCAGCTTTTCCTGCAGCCAGGGTGTGTTCCCAGCTGTATCCTGTGACATAACTGACCTGCACTCCTCAGCAGCAGAGGGAATTTCCCTAAGTTTGCATCCTGTTTGAACATCAGCAGGGGACTGGGGTTATCTCCTTCCCCAAATCCCGAAGTATTCATTAATATAATGTCTCATCTATTCAGTACAGTGACACCGTGGCAAAGAGGTGCTCTAGGAAAATTGTTTTTACTTAAAAATACCTGAAAGCCCCAGTTGGCCGGAGCACCCAGAACGTGCAGTGCCACCTGAAGCACAACTGCCCCAGGGCACCTCCCAACTCCCAGCACCAGCAGCTGCAGCTGGGTGGAGATGGAGGAGCAATATGCTCAGGCTGCAGCAGCCAAGACTGCTCAGGGTCCACTGTAGCCCCAAGAAATTTGCTTTCTTCTGACATTTCAGAGCTTCCATTAAAGCTCCAGGTTCAAGGTGAGCACAGATGCCCCCTTACCACCAGCAGGTCTGCTTCCTGCTGGGCAGCCCCAAATCCAAACATTTCCTTAAGCAATTTGCACATCTTAAAAATAAAATCCTTTATTGATAATATGAATGTTTAACATGTTTAATGCCATCAGCTATAAAAATGATTAAAGACTTCAGCTTGGTACATTTGGCTTTACAAATTTACAAGTGTTAATGAATTAATACTAGTGTTATATGTTTTGCACTTCATTATACTCCATTAGCCAGTGACAAACTCTGCAACAATGTCTGCTTAGGACACGTGAGTTAGAGAAGAAATATTTAGTTGCTTCCACACAGAATCTACATCAACAGTTAAATACTAACTCTAAATGTCTTACTGAATTAGTTGGATCCATTTTAATCCCTTGTGCTTAGCTTCTTTCAGAAGTTAGTCTACTAGCAAAAATACATTCTTTTGCATACCCCTCCCCATATTATATTTTAGAAGAAACAGTACTCAGTGCATTTCCTATTAGACTTCATCACAGCATCTCTCTAGAGCTATCAGTAAAGGGGATAATACCAGTCAGATTAATGTAAAAGCAAAGAAACTCATTAAAGCAGTGTATACAAAAGCCTCACTTTTCCATCAGAAGGAATACATGGGCCAAAATCCATCTGCCCGTCCATTTTTACATTTACTCTCAGCAAGAGGAACAAAAATCTGCTGTGGAAAAGTAGTTTAAAAAGTAATAAATGTGCTTCCAGAAGAGTCGCTGCCCATTTAGCTCTGGCTGCCTGTATGTCCCTGCTGCTAACACACAGCCTGTTCCACTGGATTAGGAACAACAGCCCATAATACCACTACCTAAAAGGCTATTGAAAGGTCTGTGCCAACCTCTAAAGCCCTGCCAAGCAGCACGGAGCTCCCACATCCCACGGGATGAGGAAACAATCTGAGAGGAGCCTCTCTGCCCTGGACAGCTCTGCACCTTCCCGTGGCACAGGGATCCCCCCACAACAAAGGGATTGTGTCTAATGGAACAGGGAACACTGGCAAAGGAGAAGGTGAGTCTGGCAGTGGGAGCTGAGCTCTGTGCAAACACCACTCTGCTGCTGAGGGACGACACCAAGCAGCAGGTCTGGTTTCTAAATTTAGGATCAGCTCACATCCAACACCTGAGATCATTAACTCAGGGTTGTGCTCTCAGCCTCTGCCACTGGTCCGTGGTGTTTGTCCTGCATTTCTCAGTGCAGTGACTCAGAAAACCACTGTGCTGGGCCCATTGGTTTTCTTGCAGCAAACGTTTCTGCACAGGAATCAGCTGCTTCTCCTGGGTCCATATACTTCTTCACACACATGATCTGCCTCAAACTTGGGCAATTCCTCACTGAGGAATTTTTTGAACTCTCAGCAAATTGCTGTGTTTTCTTCATATGAGGCAGAAGATCAAGAAGAGATAAATATTTCCCTAATACACTGTGTGTTTAGTATGTGTACGTGTCACATACTTACACAGATCTACATATTCAATGCCACAGCAGCAATGATTTGGTTCCACATTTGCAGCCAAGGAAAGCTAGCCATAGCTAGTGGGTAAAAGCCAGGTCAGTCAGACTTAACTGACACAGATGAGGAACAAAATTATTGCTTTTGTTAAGAGTCGAAAATCCCATGTTACAGGTGTTGCAAAAAACCTGTATTGTGTGGATGAGTTACTTTTTCAAGTAATATTGAGATCTTCGTCAAGTAACAGAAAGATCCTTTTCTCAGAAGTTCTACACACAACAGTAGAATGCTTGAAGAGGTTGGAAATTCCAGGTGATACACCAGAAACCAGAGTTTAGCCATTGCCATGCACACAGGCATCTCAGCAGGAAAGCAGAAAGAACTATAGGGACAAGGAATACTGACAGAGAAGTAATCTGGATGATATCACAACTAAATTTTACTCCAAGAAACTCATGTGTGCTTCCTCAAACAGCTGGGAGCTATGTCCTGAAGGACATAGCCTGGCTGGCTGCACTGGTCTGGTGGTCACCTTGCAGAATTTGTAGCACATTTGCTAACTTAGCAAATGGAAAGAATTAAAAGGAAAACCAGTGTTGGTTTCAACATTCAGGACTCAGAGGAATTTGTTTCTGCAGCTAGATGGTCCCCTCCTCACCTTTTCCCAAGAATCACATTCATATTGCAGGCTTAGTTCAGGCACTTTTATAAAATGTTCATCTGGAGTAAAAAGTCTGCAAAAATTATTTCTGCATAATTTAAAAGTAGCATTTCAGTCCCATTAGAGGTTGATAGGTCCCACCACGTGACTATGGTTGTTATCTCTAATGATTTGACTGCTGCCATGAAACATTTGGAGGCTACTGTATAGCTGTAGTTAAGGTTTCTTCATAAACAAAAAATATTTTCCTACCTATTAAAAAGGAAAAAAAAATATACTAAATGCTTTATACAGACAGAATCTGCTACTACGGAAATAAATAACATGGAGTGGAAAAAGAGTGTCTCAGCTCCAGGGTAAGCTAAGCTGTGGAATGTCACATTCCCACTTTCTGGAGACTAACTGCTGCTTGGCAGGAGGATCTCCAGGTCTTTGCCATTTGACACGACAGAGTTGTTAGAGCAGCTACTCGCCACGTCCATGGGGGCACCCAGGGAGGAGGCCTGGGAAGAGGTTTTTGTTAGTGGAGCTGGAGCAGGAGCAGCAGGTGACTGAGCAAGGCCGGGTTTCTTTGGAGGAATGGGTGGAGGGTTCCCTCTCTCTGCTCTAGGAATGGTTGGTGACTTAATTCCAGGAGACAACGGGCTCAGCGGGCTGGAGACCTTGACCGGGCTTGGAGAGTGGCCAGACTCGGATTTGGGGCTGCCAGCATTTGCCAGGTTTCGATAGTCCGTGCCAAAGGGGGAGCTGTTAGGGGAGACAGGCTTGATGGGGCCCTGCTGGCTGGTGAATCGGGACAGCACCTGAGTGACCGTGTTGCGGGCCAGCTGCTTGGCAGCGGCGTTGTCTGCCAGGGTGGGGGACAGGTCCCGGGAGGGGGGGCTCTGCAGGCCGCTGCACTGGTGCTCCTGCTCTGCCTGAGACTGGAACTTGTGGCGGGCTGCGTGGAAGCGTTGGTTGATGCCCACCTGGTAGGAGGACTGGTAGCCAGGGCTGCTGGCAGAGGCTGCCACTAAGCGCTTAGTCAGCACTGGTGAGGAGCAGGGAGAAGGGGTCAGAGAGGAGGCAGCTGTGCTGCTGGGGGACAGGGATGCCCCAGCAGGAGGGAGCTGGGATATCAGATGCACCGGTGACTCTGTTCTCACAGGAGAACTTCCGTTCTCCAGTGCATTTTCTGAGGCTGCAGCAGATTTCTCCCTGTGAACTTGGCTGTCTGCAGCATTTGTCTCCCCACCCGTCTGCACGTCTGCGTCACAATGCCCATTGGACTTTGCATAGGAATGAACAGGTGTAGAGGGGCTGGCAAACACGGTGTGAAGAGCTTTGCTGGTGCTGGCAGGGTTTGCTCGTTCTGCCTGCAGCCACTCGGTCTGGCAGGACACAGACTTCACTGGGGGGCTGTCAGTCGTGACTCCCCTGGATGTCACCGAGGGGCTGGGACGCACAGGCTCGGAGGGACTGTGCTCCTGGCAAGAAGCCTCCAGCTCTTTCAGGGCTTTCTTCAGACAGTCCACCTCTTCTTTGAGTGCTTTTGTACGGTTTTCTTCTCTGTTCAGCTTAGCCTTCAGCTGTTCTCTTTCAATGTCAAACTCTGAGAGCTGCTTTTCTACTTGTGCTTCCATCTGCAAACCCCGCTTCCTCTTGGCTGCCAGCTCCTCTTCCAGTTTACTCACCTTACTCTTCTCCTTTTCCAATTTCAAGCTCAGTTCTGCTGTCTTCTGGCCCTCTTCAGCTGCTTTGGCAGTGGCTTTCTTGCACTCCACAACAAGCATGGAAGACAGTTGCTTGTGGCGTGCCCTTTCCTCTTCCAACTGGCTTGACAGCTTCTTCTGTTCTTTTTCAAACTTTTTCACTTGAGATTTTTCAAACTCCACCTGGAAATTAGGAACCAAAAAGATTTTAAGGGTACCATAAAACCTCCTGAAAGTAAATGAAGGGCAATGCCCCAACAGGGAACAGGTTTTCTGTGTATCTTGGAGAAATTACACATTAAAAAATGACAATGGCTAAGAAAGAGGTTATTGCCCCAGCAATCTGCAGAACAGTCTGGAACATCTCAGCTTGTACACAGTAACAATTATTACTTACTAGTATCTTTACCTTGTAGGAAATTCGATTGAATTTAGTGAGATACACACCCAGTCTGTCATGCACTGATGGAACAAGCAAAGCTTCCACCTCATTTACTACTTTGTCAGTTTGCCTTTTAAAGGCATTTAGGCTTTAAAATGCTGATGTGTTATGTATGCTTAACAAAGGCTACGGTGCTTGAGTAACAGAAAGCAGTGGCTTAAATATTTATTAGCATCTCTGAACAACACCCCCAGGAGATCTTCCATGACTTATTCTGAGTTTTGACTACTGCAGAGTGCTATCAATTCTAATAGTCCTGTTCTTCACAACTCCTCGGATTTCAGGCTGAAGTAAGATTTCAAAGCATTTGATTGCTTTCAGCACAATTAATACCTTTAGCACTGCTCAGCTACTGAAACGCACCAAGAAATTTCAGGTTGTTTTTCATATCAAGGTGATAAAAGCTAGGAGTGCCTTACAGAGGGAGGCTCCTGCTACTCTTTCACCACATCCCTGCCGAGTTCCCTGCCCAGGAGCTGGGGTTTGTGTGGGCTGTACCTGCTGGGTGAGCCGCTCCCGCTCCTTCTCCAGCATGTAGGTGACATCGTCCCCCTCGGCCGTGTCCTGGGCGTGCCGCTGCCTCTCCTCCTCCAGGTCCAGGATCACCTGCCCAACAAACATCAGCCATTCAATGTCCAGCTGCCCTCACAGCCAGGGAGACATCAGTGCCTTTGCACAGGTCCAGAATGACACGGGAGAACAACCACACCAGCTTCAGGCACCCGAGTTCAACTGGCATCACAGCAAAGCAGCTTTTGGACAAGTTCAATAGATGTCATGATCTGGTCAAACTGAGTCACTTTGTGAAAGACATTAGGAAAACCTCCCACTGGATCTATGTTCATTTTATTATTAAACACCTAAATTGCACACTCTTCCCCCAGACTGTGCAATATCCTGGAGAGGTTCATGCTGTGAATGGTGCCCTCAATCCAGAACAGCTGGGGTTGGAAGGGATCTCTGGAGATCATCCAGTCCAACCCCTTGCCAAGGCAGGCTCACCTGGAGCAGGTTGCACAGATCAGTCCAGGAGGGTTCCGAATATTGGCATGGAAGGAGAATCCACAACCCCTCTACAGGCTGTTCCAGTGTTCTGTCATCCTCAGAGTAAGTCAGTTTTTCCTCATATTCAGCTGGAAATTCCTATATTTCAGTTTGTGCCTCTTGTCCCTTGAAACTCAGAATTTCCTGGCAGGACCATCAATCCAAGGCCCAGCAGGAGCAGAAGTGCTGCATCCAGGAGACACAGGGCACTAACAACATGACAGTCTCTGCTGTGCCTCCAGCAGCAATCCCCACACAGGCTTCTCCCAGTGCCTCACTGGGATTTCAGGACTCCAGAGTAAAGTTTATTTTAAAGAACATTAATTTGTTCTTCCACTTAAGAACAAGATGAGCTCTTGAAGTGAAACTGCTTCCCATAAGGACCCAGTGAAGGAGCTCCTTCAGCTTTAACACTGAATTACATGAATAATTGAAATGCTATTAACAAAAAAGTCGGAATACAAACTTCCCAAGAGGCTCTGCTGTATCTCATCACCAAAACTAAGCTCTCCCAACACATCCTCACCATGAATTTAGCATCTCCTCAGTCTTCCTGAAATTTAAGCTTCCAAGTAATGCTTAAATATCATCGAGTATACAGGAAGCTTTTCACAGAAGTAGACAGGAAGAGGAAAAGGCAAAAAAAAAAATCTGATTTTGCTTATGATTTAGTTGGATATCTGGCTGAAAAGTGAAGCACAGCCTTGTTCTTACTTCTGGTGACTTCAATTTTTGTGGAAGTACAGTCTGACATATGACTAAGCACTTTATTGGTGTCAATATACATTAAATGTATGTCTGAAGAATAATAGGTGCTTCATTCAAGAGGCAAAATGGCACGAAAAATACTTCTGGTCATTCCATACTTCCTTAGGGAAGCACAAGAAGGTGCTTTCCCCTGGCACCAGCTCTTCAACAGCAATGGAAAACAAGCCCCAGGCAGAACAGTGATAGGTCTGCTGAGAATTCCATTTTCCAGAAACTCTTTCTTGCATTTTGGGAAGCAGTACACCTCCCAGCTGTAAGCTGGTTCCTTTTTGGTGCATCCTAACAAAAATATCTTGCGTATATTTCGAATTCTGGGATTATAACTAATTAGCTCACCAGCTGCATCATCTGGAGTGAGAAGTTTAAACAAAGATGCAAAGTCCTGTCAGTTACCAAACCTCAGAGAATTTTAAGTGTTTTGGCTGAAGTTAACGTGTTATCACAATGCAGCTGTAACTTCTGCACATCTTAATTGAGGCCAAACCTACCTTTCTGTGTCTGCTTTCTGCAGCAGCTAGTTGGGATAACATTCTTTCCTGCATGTTCTTGCAATGTTTCATCACCACTTTCAAAATAGATAAAGGATTGGAGCATACTGGTTGCTTTTCACCATGATTCCCCTCCTTCAGGGTCTCAAAATCTCTCTGCAAAGCCATCAATGGATCACTGATGTTGTATTTCCCATAGCGTTCCTCAATGAATGTGTCCCTGTGCTGGGCCTGCAACACAAAATCAAATTTGCATTTTCATATAATTAAACTAGCTAAAGAAGAGAGGGCTTTGTAGTTAATATTCCTTTTCCCCAGTTTTCCATTTAAAGAGAATCTAACACAGTCTTATTCATATCCTGTTATCTGCTAGAAATAAAGAAAAACCTTGCTTAAAACCACAGCATCTCCACAATATATTCAGTCTACAAACATCCTCATACCACAGCTACCTGCCATGGCCATGACTTACATTCCAGAGCTGTGTGAAAGAAAAGAAGGTAAGTACCAACTCTTGCTCAACAAAGATTTAATAATTTATTGTGGCATCAATGAAAGAAGCAGTGGTGTGGTTTCCTTGACTATGTCACCATCAAAGAATTTCATGTTGAGCAATTAAAGACTTTCACTCTTGCAAGAGCCTATAAATCTGTGAATTGTTAATAAAATCTTCAATGTTCTCATCCAGACTAAACAGAGTTTAGTTTCTCAAGAAGCAAGACAGGAATGATGAGGTTTCTTTTGGTGCTTGTAAGGATTAAGACAACTCACACATACCAGGCTCTACATTTAGTGCTTAATGTCTGGACTTGATGAGCTCAGAGGTTTTTTCTAGCCCAAATTATTCTATGAATCAGCCATTCCATCTGGAAATCTGTTTGTTAGGATACTAATAGGCTTATCCTATTCAATGATGACTGTAAAGTTCTAAAAACAAAACAAAATTTCCTAAACAGACAGATATGAAAGTATTATCTGCATGTTTACCACCATGGTAAGAAACCATATGAAACCAAATATTTATGCAACCGAGGACATGGGAGGAAAACCAGATCTAGATTCAAAAGAGCCCTCAGAGCTGTCTTGGCTCAAAGAAATATAATCATTGATTTCCAATTAAATGGTTCTGGGCTGAATTCTGAGCACTTGTGAAAACCTGTGCAGTGTTTCATTCCCCCAAGTGCCATTGACAGCACAACCCAAGCCCAGCAGAGCTGAGGCACCTGCCAGGAAATAACACCTGAATATGGGACTTCAGCTTGGTTCCTCTTGATTGGTATTGTCCTGTAAGGACTGCTCACCACGATAGTTCATCCCTTTTCTTTCCTCCAGCCTATAAATGACTGCTCTGTTCTGCACTGGCACATCCTTGGTGAGGACACAGAGGAACCATGGGGGTTCTTCCTCTGCACGAGTCACCTGCACCACTGAAATGTAAGAGTGAGCCCGGGAACCTTCACCGAAGTGTGTTTAATTTAGAACAGATTTTAGCACGTGTGACCTACAGGAGGGGGCTGACCCTACATGCACTTTTCCTGCCAGAGCACACACATGACACATTTTTTCCTTGAGCAAGGGCTCCAAACAAACGCTTCCTGCACCTTCTCAGGTGTGCTTCACCCTTCTGCTCCCAGCTGGGCAGAGCACAAACAGCAGATAACCCATTACAAGCCAAGCACAAATAGCAGACAACCCATTTCAAGTCAAGCACAGCAGCTTTTTGGAGCTGGTGGAGAGCTCTAAACACGAGTCCCACACAAGCCCAGCTCTGCTGATGCTGGAAATGGCATTCAGCTGAACAAAGCTCCCTGCTCTGAATGCAGAGCCAGCCTGTGCCAGCCTCGCTGTGCACTTCCCAGAAACCCTTTCAGGGAACAGGAATGGCAAAATGTCACTCATTTCCTATGGGATTGCACAAGGACATCATTTAGATAGAAAAGACCAAGACTGACTCAAATGAAAAGCCAGCTCAGAAGCCAGTTCTTCTTGGAATGGCTCTTTTGTGATGTCCCAGTATCAAACCCACAAATGCTTCCCTCGGGAACTCAAGAGCAGCAGTCACAGAACTGTGGAACAGCCCCACACAGCAGCTGGTAGAGCTACACTGGAACACAGAGAATTAAACAATAAAACTTGGCTTTACTCAAAGAGCTGGTGAGATTTGCTGCTCCCACCTGCATTCTGAAATGCAGCCATGTGATTAACATGAAATAAACTAAAAAAATTTATTTTTGGTCTTAAAAGGAGAAGTGTTTGCATTACCCTGACAAGAGGCACAAAAAAACCCAACCCAAAATCTCTTCTCCATGACCAAATTAGAGACATTCGTCCTGTGATTCCAGTTTGGAGCTGGATTTTAACCCTGCAGTAAACAAACACAGAGGAACAGCTCACACTTACAGATACCCCTCCCTCTCTATCAGCAATGTCTATCAGGAACTGTGGATTCCTTTGATCAGAACTTCAGATATTGTTCTAATTTTACACAATAATAAAAAGGAGAGGAAGGAAAAGATCAGCCCTGGAAATGGGAGAGCAGCCCTGGATAATGGGGCAGCCCTGGTTTAATGAATCATAGGAAAAATTCCAGGTTTGGGGTTTTTTTCAAGGAACAGGGAATCTTCTGTTTTTCTCAAGTATTTATAAAAATGACTCAATGAAAGCTCCAAATAAGTGTGGAGGGAATTTCTAAGTGACTCAAGCATTAATAAGTCTGTAAATATGGACCTCCATCCAGCTTGGCCTAACTGCTTTGAGAGATGAGTTTAATCTTGGCTCATCCCAGGGCTGGCCATTCTACACAGAAACAGGGCAGAGACCCTTCAGAAGTGCTTCAACTGTGTAAACAAACCTTGCCTTTACTGCTGGGCAAGTTCTTCCTAATAAAAGCTGCAAAAACTGAGATTAAGGTGATTTTTGCAATACTGAAGGTATAACAAAAGCCATGTTTTCCTCTGCTCCTCATATGGCACTGGGCTCTGAACTCTGTTAAATTCAGTGGGGTGGTTTATTTCCTGTTTGGGAAAGAACAAGAAGTTCTTCCTTGCTACTTTGAGCAATTAAGTGTTTTCCTGAACTAGCATGACAAACAGATGAGACTAACATAACATTAAGAGCTTTCTCAAGTCCAGCTATTCTTCTTTAGTAGCCAGCAGAGGATAAACATTAAATTAAGGTTGTCTCGACCAGAAGTCTTAACCAGGTCATCCTACACCGACCACATCGAGTTTGCAAAAACAAACCCAGTGCATGGGCATAAGGGCCACTGTGCACTTGGAAATGCAAACAGGGATTTTCCAGCCTGTGACACCTGTGTGCTACAGAGAGGCCACCTGGCTCACCTCAATCACTGAGGCAGCTCTTGGAAAATGAAGCCACAATGCCATAATCTCCAGATGTTATTTTATACAGGTGTGGAAGTGTCACAGAGAGTGACTTCTGCCATGGCTCATGCTCCTCCCTGAGACAGCTCTGCAGCTCAATGTCCCTGTCACTGGAGGTCACATCCAAACATCTTCAACACTTCTGATTTTGTCCTGTCTGAACTGCATTCTACCTTAAATAAAGTTGTTGTTCAACTTTCAGAACAGAAAGAACTTGATGATGGAGGAGAAACGCTCTATTAGTGAGCCCAAAGTGAAAAAAAACAACCTAGATCTCAGATCCCAGCACAGAAAACACAAATCCACAGGAAATCAAGCTTAAATAAAAAGGAAATAAGGTTAAAAATGCAGTGTTAGCTAAGGAGTGGAAAATTTCACCTGAATGCCAGAGATGACATACATACCTCCAACATCAGCAATGGTGCTTTGAAAGAAGATGCAATTCTGTGCAATTATATCTTCTAATTTACAACCTCCACCTCTGTCATCTCAAACATGCAGAACTGTCCATTTCCCACCAAAACACTCAAATTCCAGAAGCAACTAAATTGATTATTCAGCAATTTTCAAGACTATTAAACTGACCTCTCCCAACAGGAAAAGAAGATAACATATAACCTTGGGGTGCTTTTAAAAATAAGAAGGAACTATACATGTGAACTATCCTTAAAAATAAAATTCCAGAAGATTGGGAAAATTAGGCATAAGTAGAGAGGGCTCCATGTGAAATTGGCTGGTTTTGAGCTCAAGTTTGGGTAATGGACCACTGCTAGTCTGTTTGGGAAGAGATAATTCTGATTTCATGGGGCAGAAGCAATATCTGACCCAACTGAAAAGATGTTTCCTGTGCAGACAGGCAAAGCAAAGGCTTTGCTTTGTTAGGAAAAAGCTACTGCTTCCTCTTGGGATTTCTAGGCTGTGCTGGGATGAATGTTTCCCATAACCTATTTGTGTATTTTTTTTAAATACAGTATTTCCTTGTACTGAAACCTTGTTTATGTGACAGAATATTCTCTCTCTCTTCAGTAATCTTTACAACTTGTTTTACTGGAACATCAAACAGGGAATTTCCAAGACTTATTTCAAGTGTTTTTTGGACATCAAATAGAGCATTTCTCTTCCCTGTAATTTCAGAGTTCAGGTTTTAACCGTGAGTACAAGACAAACACACTCTTAATTAACTATGGCTACTGACTTTGCAGTTCTCCAGTAATAACTCGCACAGAAGTTCCTTCTTCATGTAGCAGAGAGTGGAATAAGCTTTAAATAGCTCCTCACTGCCTTGAACTTCCTTATTAGCTTCTCTCCCCAGAGACAGAAGTTGGGAATAAAGACAGCCTGAGGTCACAGCAAGCACTGAGAGAGAGAAGGGAAATGGGGGTGGGAACCACTTGCTTTGCCCAAAAATAAATGCCAAAATGCTGGAGTGGGATTTCCAGTGTTGCATTAGCTCCAGCTCTGCAGCAATGCCATGCACAGAGCCACCAAGCAAATTACTAAAATGCAGCATCTGTCTTAATTGCTGTCATTATATCAAGTGAGCAGACCTGATAAACGAGAGCTACCCACATTTGCCCAAGTAAGACCTGTTATCAGCTTTGAAAAACAGAAGAAGTTTTCTCAGGAAATGTCAAGCAGCATAAAACTGCAACTTCTTTCCCTGGGAACTGCAGGTGAAAGCCTGGCTGTGCCTGGGGGGGGTGGTCCAGGGACTGCACTTTGGTCACCCCCAGCCCAGGGATCCCAGCAACACCAGACAGCTGAAACCCAGAGCAGGAGCCTGCCAGCATGGAAGTCATTCCCACACCTCTCTGCTCCTGCTCAGCACACACCTGGCAACTCTGAAGGTGAGGAGAGCCAGTTTTTTTGAAAGATACTGGCAAACCCTGCTGCTTCAAGCAAGCAATAAACAAAAAACTCCTCAAGCTTGCAAGGAAAGCTGTAAGGAATGCCTGCATTCCAGCAAGACAGCACCCTTGGGAACACTGCTCCAGGGAAGCTGCTTTCTAAGTGATGCCTAAGCCAAAATTGCCCCATCTGTGAAAGATTTAACAGCAGGAAGGTTCTGTATTACTGGACTTTTATTTAAACAAGAGGTAGACTTAAGTTTTTGAAACTGCACTGTGAATCTCATTTCTAAATCCACTAACAAACAGCACGTAGTTTTGCAACGCATTAATGTTGCTTTATAGTGAATCACTGAACTCAGAAGCAAGAGATGAGTACCAGCTCCCAGTCATTAACATAAAATATCTTCTATTCCAGTGTAAACTGCCTGAGGCCTTATTAACATAAAAGAATAAGCAAGAAAGCTGTTTCCTGTTTTCTAAAAGTAAACAGAACTTCAGTTCTAATGTATGGAAAACTCTCTTTAAAAGAACAGCGGGGAGGGAACAAAGTGCTCTAACACAACGATAGAGATCCATTTAAATATTGAATTGTTTCCAGTCATGGTGTACTATTTCAGAAGGCAAACCTGTGGTTCATGCAATCCTTCCTACATAGCAATAAGGACTGAGAGTCTAACACTCAGGGTTATGCAACTCTCTGACAGCATCTGGGTTTTTTGGATGATATAAACACAATTATAACTACAGGAAAAGGAGCACAATAAGAAGCAAGGCTTAAAATCTGTTCCAAGGAGAACATTGAGATTTATGGAGAGTACAGGAAGCTACTTTCAGGCAAAAAAAAAAAAAAAAAGCTTTTTTTTTTTCCCCAAAGAGGTTTTAAAACAGAGAAAACAAACTGAAGCACTAGGAAAGAATATTTTAAATCCAGTCAGTTTGTCAGACAGCAAGAAAGAAAAGGTCAAGATCTGGGGAGAGGGGGTGAAGAGAGGGAGAAAAGAGAAGTGAGTTCAACAAGCAGTGCCTGGAACGCCCGGCTCAGCAGCTCGGTTCTGACACAGAGGGAAATGGGGCCAGTGCCAGCCAACAAGTGCCTGACACCAAGAGGGAGAAGAAAACTATTTTAAGCTTTGTCATCTGCATGCATGGACTCTCTCTGCTAAATGCCAGATGTGAAGTGTTTGTCTCTAAGTGTGCAGGAATATCAATTATTGCACACTGTACGACAGTCAGACGACATGTTTACAAATTAAGGTGCTCTTCCTCTGCAAGTGCCTGTCCTTTTCTATAATGTGCCAAAGGGTTTGACTCAAACAACCAGAGCTCAGAAGCATATAAATGTGAAGCAGAAGTGAAGTTAGCCCATGAAGGGAAACGTGTTTTAGTTACCATGTGGGAAGCAAACAGGCAGATAAAATTCTGATTTCCAACCACTGACATCTATGTGTTTAACATAACTGCTGGAGAAAATCACTGCTGTGGTTTAGGATTATGCAACCCCCTAAGAAAGTTCTGAGGACTAAACTCCACCTGCTCCCAACATATACCCACATTTAACCTAAAACCATTACTCTTGCAAAGAAACGCTGCTGAGGCAGGATACAGTGTCCATACCAGGGAGCTGAGAGAGATGTGAGACCCTGCCAGACAGTTCCTCTGTGTGTGGAACAACCAGCTTCCCCCAGACCTGTGTCCAAGCCCCTCTCCAGGTACATTACAACTCAATTTATCCAATATCTGCAAGTCAAAACAAATGCTCTCAAGACTGCAAATCTTTAATGCAGTCTTAGAAGTTGTTTTTTCTTCAGGGCAGCACTTTTATGCATCAAAATGTGAGTAAACAGATTAGCAAGGTTTCCTTTAATTAGTCACAACACAGAGCCTTTCAGCCAGTGAGGCATGGTAAAGCTGTTACCACAGTTACTATCAGCAAACAATGAGGAAAACAGTGTAAGGCCAGAATTTCTCTAGCTGTATATTCCAAATAAATGGACAAAGCAAAGCTGGAAGTTCTCTGCTGCTGAACCTTTGCCCAGCCACCAGATTCAGCAGTTTCATGACTTTTCCTTCCACTATGGGAAGGGCAACAGAGCTGCTGCCAGCAGGAAGCCAGGCCTGGGCTGCAGCATCACTGAGGACAAGCTTTTGGATCTGAAGAGCAGCACAGCTGGAGACCTCCAGCATCTCACAGTGCTGCAGGCACAGGCCAGATTCCAGGGGTGGCAATTCTTCCCTGAGATCACTCTCAGGAGGCAGCAAGAGCCAGCTTGGATTTGAAGCTTTCATTGCCCTTTCCCACCACCTCCAGCTTTCCTCACCATCTTGAGATGAAAAACTACAGCATATCCCTGACAGAGGAAGGGGAAAATAGCCCTAACCTTTGATTAGCTCAGTATTTTATACTCCATAATTATCAAGCATAGGTTACAATTTCATTTAATTTCTTCTCAGTTATGAGTACTTGACAAATTATGTCAAAGGGTATTCTTACTGCATTAATCTCCTCACACAAGAGGGAACTGCAGGTTAAATTTCAACAAGAAAGATAATTACTTTACACTACTGGAAGGTAGGCAATAAAAAGCCTCTGGAATGGAGCTGCTACATTTCTTCCCATGCATCTCTGTGCTCCATTGTACGTTTCACACTGAAATACTGAAGGGAGGCTTATTTTGATAACAGATTCTTACCACACACAGTGGAAAAATGGATCTCAGGACAGAGCAGAAACTTGCAAGTGTGTCTCAAAACAGAAAGCAAACATTCCACCTGATCAATAGTTTTGAGAGGGTAACAACATTCCTCCAAAATAAAAGGATTATCTAAATGCAAAAGCAACTAACAACAAACACAACCATCTCGACTGTTCTGGAGAAGGATATCCCTCCACTCCCCTGAAAGGTGTTTGGATTCAAGCTGGAGAAGCTTTTGCTGGAAAAACAACCCCCTGCAGCTCCCACGCCTGCAAGCTGCCATTCCTCTTTTGCAATAGCTCTAAGTTTTATACATTATGTGCAGTGACAAGTCAGCTTGAAAAAGCCTTCAAGATTCAACCCTGACACAACTAATTTCTTCCAAAAATTACTCCTGCCATCATTTATACCACTGTTTTTTCCACTTTACTGAGGCTGAGTGCCAACCAGGCATCCTTCAGAGAGCAGCAGAATTACACACTGACAATATATTTTCTAAATTAACTTCCAGGCTCAATATTAACACAGCGAACTGTGCAAAGAGCACCACAGCACCCCCTCCCCCAGCCAGGTCAGCAGCACTTCAGTTTTCCTGCACCTGCAAGAAGAGGCTCCAGCAGCACCCCTGCCTCGTCCCATCACATGCTCCCACAGCACCACGACCTCAGCTGCACTGACATACACTGAAACTGGCTTTTTGGAGCAGTTTTAGCTGGCATCTGCCTCACTGGAAGGTTACACTGATGCTCGTGCCAGCGAAGGGAGAGAATAAGAAGCTGAGCACTCAGGCTGCTGCTCTCAGCAGTGCCAGCTTATGGTGGCTTAGTCAACACAAAGCCACAGATGCTTTTTACTCAGTGTGACGTTATTGTCACTAAAAGACTAATCTGTGATCCCTCTTGGAGAGAAGAGTTTCTGCTTTAAGCAGTCCTCCTTGCTAAAGGAGAAAAATAGCCTACAAAGGAATTCTGGTAGGCCTTTTACTCAGCAGAAACACCTGGTTCTTTGTCAGAAAGGATGAAAACACACACGTAACGCTGTATTTCAATACCAAAGTGCTTCTTGCAGCCAGCTTCCAACAATGAATTCCAAGACAAGAACTATATACAGCAATTGTGTAATCCTGCTGATATTAAGATGGGATTCTGAACCAGTAATAAATCTTTACCTCTGAATATCACCTTGGATACAAGCACTCTGCAGAACTTACAGCAGTACTGTTGTCATGTTTGTTTCTTATCCTGATACTTAAAACCTACCTTTAAAGCCTCTATGACAAGATCTCTTGCTTCTAATTCTCCCTCAAGAATGCTAAACAGCGTCAGTAGTTCTGGTTTGCTGAGTTTTTCCAGATTCATCCTGAAAACCTGAAAAATAATGAAATCTAGTTTAGTAGGTATTGGACACGAAGATCAGTATTTGAAGCTATGATGTATAATCTCCATTTAACTTCAGCTTCCAGTTCCTTGGATTGCAAATTGCCCTGAGGGTGGATCATTTTCTCTCCAGCTTCCAAGACCAGTGGTAGAAGATGCATTTGTCACCTTCTCCCAAGGGACAGGAACACATGCACATCCATATGGTGATGGCAGAATATGCAGGCTAACAGGACTGGACAATATTCATGAAGAAGTAGCCAAAGTTAACAGGAGAGGGGAAAACCACGGATATTTAAAAGTCACATTGATTACACATTTGCCTCACACAGCTGCAAACATCAGTGAGGATGAACAAAGGCCAAACTGGGCCACCCACACGGGCCCAGCAGTGCTGGGGCTGTTCAGTGCTGGAAAACACTTCCTGGGAATGCGATTATCCCTACTGATGGAACAGGCCCAAACCACTTCACAAAAATCAATGCCACAGAAAATACGCACTTAATTACTATTCTTTCAAACTGTTTCAATATCAGCATCATTTATTAAATATAATTTTACTGCCTACATAAGAGATCCATCATCTGAACTGCACATAAAGAAGCTTTATATTCCCTTGCATCTTTGCTGATACACTCAACACTGTCCAGTAATAAGCCTTTTTATTACATTGTTTTATTAAAAATGGAAATAATTTCAGACTAAATCCTTGTCTCTGATGCAACTATACCCACTGATACAGTCTTGTGCTTTGCACAACCATCAAATACACTTTTCTGAGTCCAAGTCATGCCCATCTTTCACAACACTTTGTGTCAAGCAGAAAATGCTACTGCATGAAGAAGCTACTCAGAGATATCAAACTCCAGTGGCAAGTGATAAAGGGTTAAATTAGCCTTTACTGGAGAAGCCTATCCAATCCAGCTAACACATTCAACTGAAGTCTAGTTTGTCTGAAGTCACTGCTCCTTTACAACTGATTTGCATAACTGTGCCTTGGAGAGTTATACACAAAAGCAAGTTCTGTCTTGTTTGTGCCAGAGCAGTTTTCCAGTTGTTGGGAACAGAAAGTTCTGTAGTCTTCATACAGCAAGAGAAACCAGAAATCTACTCTGTGGCCCTCTGCTAAGCAGGGAAGAGCCTCATCAGACACTCACGTTCCTGCCTCACACAGGGTTTTACATGGAATTCCATATGGCAGCAAGGTTTCTCACAGGCTCTGCTGGCCACTCTTCAGCACTGATCACTCCTGGTCAGCCAGTGGACCTTGACAGAGATGTCCAGGGTGGGAGCCTGACCCCCTCCCTCAGCTCCAGGCACTTCCAGGCTGGAGGGCTCTGTCCCCCTGGGGAGCCTGGCTGGCTGACAACATGTGCAAGGAGTCTGATTTACAGCTTGGTCATCTTAGAAAAACGGGAAGAGAGGGCAACAGAAGCAGCAAAGAAATACTGAAACATAAAGAAGTAGCCACACAGAGTGAGAAAAGACATAGCCTGGTTCTAGTCTTTGATATTTACCATGATTGTGTTGGTGCTCATATCAAAACTGCAACGCTTCCCTGGGCAGCCTTTAGATGTGGAATATCCAAACATCTCCTTAGGAGATGCACAGCTTGGTTTCAAAAACCTCTCAGTCCTTGCTCAGACTAAATTCGTGGGTTCTAAGACTGAATCAATACCAATGGGAAAAAACTTTTATTGTCAGATACTCACCAAGTTACAGTAGTGTTGGGGCATTATAAACCAGAATGGAAGAGGAGAAGCTTCCTTGGAGATCTTAGAACACAGTGTATCATACATTTCTGTTACCTCAGGACACTAAGTGTTGACCATGAACTTTCAACATGATTGCATTCATGCTTTTCCCTTAAAAAGAGATGATGTGGAAAGGTACAGCTGCATCTCCCCATGAGCTACCAAACAGCTCAGTCTTATAGCAAGGACAGCTACCAGCTGCAGTTTGGTATTTTAAAGCTATTAGTCAGGGCAGCAATAATTTCTACTTTATATTCTAACTGCTCCCATTGTGACTTGCTCTTCCCAGTGTTATAGGAACAGGCCATGCTATTCTTACCATGCCTCTGGAGTCTTTAATGTGCTTAATAACATAAACAAGCCCTGTCCTAAAATATACAGGTAAAAATACTTAAGAGAAATCAAGAGCAGGAGCCAATTTGCACAGCAATAATTTATCCAGCAGCAGAGGTAACATTAAAGGTACATAAGTGGTACAGCCTCAGCTTCCTCATGTGCAACCTGCTGCAAGGGAAGATCTCTACCTGCTTTGTAGAGTTACCCCACACTGCTGAGGGAACAGACTGGGACCAGATGCTGCAAATAATGTCATTGCTCTAAAAAACCCCACCAAAATGTACCTGTATTCTCCAGTGAACTGCAGGGAACTTTTAGGGTACCCCAGGCAGATGTCTGTTATGCTGAAGGGATCACAATCCCAAGCATTCCCTGTAAGGGCCACTTAGCACTTGGGAGCTAAAAACTGTGGGGAGAAAAAGCCCTATTCATTTGATGTTACTATTTTACAGGAACAAGAAACATCTCTGGATCAAAGAGCCAACATTTGAGCATGTATTTGAGTTCCTTTTCCCTTATCCAAATCTAAACTCAAATCCATTCCTAGCCCTCCAGGCTCCTGAGCTGACCCTTCCAAGGCTGCTTTCAGGTTACACATCCCTGTGCCTTCCCCCATCCCACTTTTTATCAAAAGATCACACCAACTCTATTCAATTACCCAGTTCTCCCCCTTGCAAACAGTCCTGTTCTACCAAAGGGATCTGGGACCCTCTATTTCCAAACCTTTAGCCAACAGGCAGAGCTTCCCAGCATCACAAACAAGATCCAGCAATCCCCAATACCCCTTTATATCCGGGGAAATACACTGAGTGCACTCACAGAGATCACAAACCACAAAGACCTTGTTGTTTAGTCTGATGATATAAATATTTTCCCCGAGTCCGAGATATACCACCATTTTTGGACAATAAGCCAGAGTTTAGAGCATAAACAAATACAATTACTTTCTGCCTGCCTAAAGGTGAGTTTCCTTTCAGCTATGGACCACTGGAGTCTCCTCCACAGACCCATACCCACCCTCCAAGGAGATAAAACTCTTCTAAGAAAGTTATTTCCCAGTATTTAACTGAAAATAACCATGAAGAGGAGTTGAAGTGTAGGTACAGGCGTGCGAGCCAGGAGAGCAGGGGGAGTTATCTTTGGCATGTGCCACTGGAGGAACACACCAGATAAGCCCGCGGCAGCTCCTCCATCACAGCAGGACGATTGTGAAACCCTGCCAGGTTACATTTCACTGCTCTCTCACACACACAGGGGCACGAACCCACCCAAAGAATGCTGCCAGCAGCAGAGAACCTCACCCACCGACTTCAGCAAGGGTTGGAGTCAGCAGCAGGAACCAAAGAGCAGCCCAAAGCACAGGGCAGCTTGTCAAGTGATCGATCCTCTGTGAGCCCTTGGCTCAAAACTCCATTACTTTTTAAAAAAACATCATGAAGAAGAAAGCTTGTTGTTCCTTCTTCCTCTAAAAGAGGGTATTTCCTAAATCTACACCAATGCAACAATGCCAATAATCCTGAATCAGCTTCGTTTTCTTTCCTGTGTTCCTGAAGAGGAACTGATATTTTCCTGAAGCCAGCACGGGCAGCCGTGTCATGGCATTCACAGGAGCACCTAAATGACCACTGTGAGAAGTCCTGACAGACAAGTTCCCAAAACTGATGCTGCGTGTATCGGGTGGTGTTTGAGTCGTTCCAATAATTACATACCTTTACGTAATGAAAAAAAGCTAACATACACTTAATAATTGTGTATCCACAATGCTACCGGGCATTGCATCAGAACTGTGGAGAATCAGCTTAAAATGAGAAGTGTTTATACCTCTTTCACCTCTGTATCTCAGCCATAAAGGAGAAAGGACATCTAGCCACAAAAAACACCATCCTCAGCCCAATACTTTTTGAAGTAATACTCAGAACGAAGCAAATTAGCAAGATTTTGAGCCCGTATTTTGTGTGGGTCCTTGAACAGCCCCTGCGCAGCAACTGGAGCTCCTTGAGAGAGAACTGAAACCACCGCGGGCTCCTGGGACCTTCACGCCCCCTGCCCGGGGAGCCTCGGCCCCTCCGGCCACACGATCGCTGCTGACCCCGGCCCGGGACGGGCGAGCACCGCGGGTCAGCCCGGGACACCGGGCTGCTGCAGCCGTCACGGCACGGCCGGCACCGTCCGGGACCGGTATCGCCCGGGGACCGGCGCCGCCCGGGGACCGGCCCCGGGGAAGGGGCGGCAGGGGCCGGGCTCGGTGGCTCCCGCGCTCACCGGGCCGGTACAGCCGCAGCGAACAAAGGGAGACGCCGTCCCGGAGCCCGCGGCCGCCGCTGCCCGGGGACGGAAGGCGGCTGCGGGGAAGGAATGTGGATGCGGAGAGCAACAACCGGCTCCATCGCCTCTCGGTCCACCGGGCCCGGCTGGACTGGGCAGCGACGCCCAGCTCCCGGTAAGGCCCCCCCGGCCGCCGCGCCCCCCGGCACCGCCCCTCGAT
>VZTR01012712.1:48971-125206 GCA_013400775.1 Chaetops frenatus
CGTGATTGGCGCGTCACTTCCGGCGGGGCGGGGCCGAGGCACCGCCCGAGCCGCCGCCCCCGGGCCGGGCCGGGGCCCGCTGCCAGTGCCGGGGAGGGCTCTGCGAACCCGGGACACGGACTGGGGCCGTGCTCCGGCCCGCCTGGAGGAGGCCCGGGGCAGCTGAATGCCCGTGGCGGCCGTGGCAGAGCAGTGCCCTCAGAGCGGTTCTGAGCCCTGGTCCCTCACGGTTCCGGGACAGTCCCTCTCCCCTGACACCTCCAGGTGCTGCTCCCCTCGCGGCACCGGAGCTTGGCACACTCTCGACACTGATGGTTTGCCCGAGGGTGTTCATAATAATCTCTGTTTTCTTTGTGCAGCCGCCTCTAACAGCGCTGCTTTGCGGCGTGACTCACCCGGGCAGTGACTCCTCACCTGGGCAGGCCCTCGGCGGGGGCGCAGCCCTCACTGCCGGGCACAGCTCCCCTCTGATGAGCTTTGGCAAGGGCCGAGCAGCTGTTCTGGCTGGAGGTGCTGTGCAGAAGTCAGCGTCTCGATGTATTTACCTGCTGTCAGCTGAGGAGAGAGCCCTGGCTACGCTGGAGGCGGCAGCTGGAGGGAATGTCCCCCGTGGATGCCCCAGCCATGGGCTCAGCGACACTGTTGAGGGCAGCAGGTTTTTTGCTGCCGGAGCTGCTTACCCAGCACTCTGCTAAGCCGGCAGGAACGGGAACCAGCCCTTTCTGTGGCGAACACGGCCGATCGTTCCGCCCCTGAGCTGCCCACGAGATGTGCTCGGCTCTGCTGACGCGCTGAGAGATTCTAGAGAGCTGCAAACAGGTTTTAATGGCTTTTCCCACGCTTGTGAGCACCTTAAGCTGCACCAGAGGAGGCTTAGTTTGAACACTAGGAAGGAATTCTTCACAGAAAGGGTGATTACCCAGTGGAATGGGCTGCCCAGGGAGGTCGCTGTCCCTGGGGGTGTTTAAGGAAAGACTGGACATGTCTCAGTGCTCAGGTCTGCCTGACAGTGTTCGCTCACAGGTTGGACTGGATCGTCTCAGAGGTCTTTTCCAGCCTACTGATTTTGTTATTCCGTGTGTGATTCTGGGATCACAGAGCTGCAGCACAGGGCCTGTGACGTGTGACATGAAACCAGCAGTGTCCATGTCCACTGCAAAAAGGTGTCACGTAGTGACACGGTGCCACTTTTCACAGCAACAGTGCCTCCTCTAACCCTCATGGTCTCCTGTCTAGTACGTTCAGAAGATGGTTTTGTCTAGACAGGGTTGTCTTGAGTGTTATTTCCCAGCCTTGAGAAGTACTGGAAGTTTTGCAGTGCCTCTGGTCATGAATACTCAGAGCCCGTGAGGGAAAAAAAACACATAGATTTGCTCTCCTAAGCTGTGCCAGGCTGGAAGTGCCCCTGTGGCATTGCCAAACAGCTGCTGTATTAAGACATCTAATTGTGGTTGCCCTGTGCTTCTCCTGTTTCTCTGCTTTTCACCAATTGTCTCTTGTTTAATCCTTGAAATAAAATTTTAGGGCAGACATCCCTTAATGACGCACATGAAAAATGGTGGCAGCTCATATCACAGGCTTGTCTGTACTTCCTACACACCATTTTCACCCCCACTAGGACCTGGGGGTGAAGGCCTTGGGGAAGCAGGGATGGGCTGGACAGGGGGCTGCTCCAAGAAGGCCAGGAATGTCCAGGGAGGAGGTAGTTGCTGGCACAGGGCTGGCTGCAGGAGAGCTGCTCACTCTGAGCTCACCCTGTCTGCGGCTGGAGAAAAGGGGAAGGGGGCTCATGGAGTGCCACAAATGAAGGAAGTTGGGAGGAAAAAAAAAAAGCTGACTTGACTCACCACATCCTGCGAGCACAGGACGTGCAGCCTGCCATGGGGATCTGTAAGCTGGCACAGCATCTCATCTTCCCGGAAAAATGGGCTTTAGGGGAAAAATTGGGTAGGGACAGAGATCCACCACCAGCGAGTGGTGATGGTGAGCAGTGAGTTCCCATTCCCAGAACGTTCCCATTCCCAGAACGTTCCCATTCCCAGAACACACGGACTGTCCCCACCACCTGCACTTGTGCCTTGGCTGTAAAGGCTCAGTCGTGGTGTGCACCCCCAGGCAGCAGTGCAGCCCCAGCTGTGCCCAGCGGTGCCGCCTGGCTGCGCAGCCCCAGCGCCCCGGTCCAGCGGGCTCAGGACCGGCCGGGCTCCGCTCCCGGTCCGCGGGGCTGCCGCGCCCCCGCGCGTCCGCAGCGCTCCTGCTCAGCCTCAGCTCCGCTGCTCGGAGCTGTTTGTCCAAGTTCCACCAAACGCACCTAAAACATTCACATCTCAAAATAGCAAGGGAGGGCTTGTATTTCCTTGTATTTCCGGGCTGGCACGGACCGTCGGCGGGATCCTCTGCTCGCTGGTCACTCCTGCTGCAAACATTCCTGCTGCTGCCCAGTCCCACTCCTGGAAACACAGGAAAAAGGAGACCTTTGTGCAGAAAGAGCTTTGCGTGAGGCTGATTGAGTAGTGATGAATTGAGCCTGGAAAGGTCATGGGTGCATGAGTTACATCAGGGAACATCTGGCACCATAAGCTTCTCTGTTCTGGGGTTTGGTGAGGACACTTGATGAACCCAGAGCAAACATCTGAAGGACTGAGAGTCCTAAACCTCCTAGGTGGTCTCAGCAGTGGCAAATAAACAGCTGCAGCCCTGAAAATTAGAGCAACTGAGAGGAAAAAAATGTCTATAGCTGAGCCCATATAGAAAAAATATATTAAAAAACAAAGAATATATTCAGTTGCCCACTGGTCTGCATTGAGGGGGCAATAAATCATCTGCACAGGAGAAGGAGGAGGCTTTCCAGGTCTGGAAGACATCTCTCTCCAGGCTGTTGGCCACTTTATACTTTTCATTTTTTAACATGTGGTAGAGGTAGTGGCACAGACTGTCCAGAGAAGCTGTGGCTGCCCCATCCCTGGCAGTGCCCAAGGCCAGGCTGGAGGGGGTTGGAGCACCCTGGAACAGTGGAAGGTGTCCCTGCCCATGGCAGGGGGTGGGACGAGATGAGCTTGGAGGTCCCTTGCGACCCAGGCCATTCTGGGATTCTGTGATAACCACATGTGTCAGATACAGGCAGACAATCAGGTACCCTGAGAGTCCGTGCAGGGGGCATTTCTGGTGGAAGGAAAGAGCACAGATGTGCCAAAGAGAGGGCAGGTCCAGAAGGCTGCAGTAGAGGTGAGGACAAGCACAGGTTTGTGTGGGAGGCTCTGGTTCCCTATGTCTGTCACCTAAGCTGTGACAGCAGTCCCAGGTAAGAGCCAGGGTGCAGCTCCTGTGGGATGAGAGCAGGAGCTCTCAGCTCTTTGGGAAGCCAGAGGAGGAGCTGGGGTGGGGAGCAGCCCCCTCAGCAGCACTGGGCAGGTTCATGTCCTGCTGGTGAGGATCAGCCACCAAAAAACTCCCAGAAGGGAACCACGTGGTAAGAGAGAGATTTCTCCTGAAGTATCACAGGCAAGAGAGATAAACCACAAACACAAACAATTAAGAAGAAGCACATCTGTCATGTTCTTGATGCTGTCGGAATAAGAATCCATCTGGGAAAAGAGCCAGCCCTGCCTCCCTGGGAATTATGTATTTTTTCTTTTTAAATATTGTATGACATCCATCTCTAGAGCTGCCTGTTGTTTGTCCTGGCATGTGGGTGTGTATTTCTGAGGGCTCCCCATATTAACACAAGATCTATAGTCTCATTTTAGAAAATTTGCAGCTATAAAATATATTCTGGGTTTGACTGAGTGTTTTTTCCTTCCCTCCTGAAACTCCAAAGCTGTGTAAAATAGCTTCATAAAACTTGTGGGGCTTTTTAAAGTAGAAGTTACTGCCTTCCCTTGCTTTTCAAAGTGCACCCTTGATTTTAAGTGTTGGGATATTGTTGGCTTTTAAACTAGTGAATGCTGAAAAGATGCTCTAACTTTCTTTTTTATTTTGTTGCTTACTGGGAAAAATCCGATTATACCAAAGGGAGATGGGAATAAAGCATTTCATAAAAATATACGGTGTATAAGCAAAAAAACAACAAAAAATCCCAATCAACCAAACAAAAAGACCCAACAACCAAACAAAAACCCTCAGTCTTCCAAAGTGAGTGTGCAAAAAAGGTGGAATCCTATCAGCGTTATCCTCTGAGTTGGTGATGACTTTCCCGACAGTGACTGAGTGCTCTGGTAAGAAGCAGGAGTTTGTTGCCACCTCATTTGCTGTGCTGGGCTCTTTCTCTGCCTGCAAGAAGTGACAATGCTGACTGCTTGTTATCTCCAAAATACAATTCCAGGATCGCTGCAAGCTGGAGAAACTCAGCTGTCTCCATCCCTCAGGGAACGGCATCAGTTCTGGGGCTTTGAGAAACAAGTTGCATGTCCAGGACCCCCTTTTCTCCCCCTCTTCTTGTGCCTCGGCCACTTATGTAAGGCTGATGTAGGTCACAGAAAGCTCCTGTTTGTCCCCGCAGAGCTCGCAGGTTTGATGTCCAAGGCTGCCGGTTCCCACAGGGGTGCAGCATTGTACCTTCAGCCCGGGGAGAAGCCGCGCTGCTGCCGCTGCTGCAGCTCCCGCTGGCACGGGCAGGGACGGGCTCCCAGCTGCATCCCAGGGAAAGCCGCTGCTGGGAAAGGAGCAGCTTTGTAGCCGGGCTGAATAAGCCCAGTCTGTAGGAGCAATGCACGCTAAATCACTGGGTTGGGAATTAGGATAACATGGGCTCCGCGGCTCTCTGGAGGGCACAGAAGAGACGTGTCATCTCTGCCTGCCTCAGTTTCCCCACGCCAAGTACCAGGATGGCAGTGTTGGCAGTGCAAGAACGAGGGCACTGCCAGTGTTAATTTCCTATCAGTTTGCAAAATGAGCTCTGAGACAGCAGATTCACACCCGACGTCCTGCTCAGGGACTCGCCCCTCTGCCCGCAGATGGATCCACAGACCCATCAGCAGCGCGGCTCAAGGAAGCACCTGGCTCATGGCTCGCTCAGGGAGAGGGAAGTCCCCCAGGTCGGCAATGCCTTCCTGCTGCCAGGCCAGTGAGGGACCCACCCTTGTCACTGCCACCCTCCCGAGCCCGCGGGGATCCTCCATCCGCCTCGCCCGAGTGATGGAGATGGATGAATCTTTGTCTGACAGGAATTAATATTTAACACAGGCTTCCTCACACCTGCCACACTGGCTGGACAGCCCAGCCTGCCTTTTCCTTCGTGGGCAGAAAAGCCTGCATTGATCCACTGCTAAAAATAGGAGCCTCAGGTTGGGAGGCAGCAGCACCAGCTCTGCCAGCGAGGCCGCGAGAGGTTCCTCGCATCTGTTGCCTGGCAGAGACCCAAAGTATTTTTCTGGTACAAGGGGCTTTTTTTCATGCATCACCAAAGAACAGAGCTGCTATTTTTAGCTCTAATAAGCATATTTAATTTCCTACTGCCTCATTTCTACTGTTTTGTGCAAGTAGCATTTCTGAGCATGACCCTGGGGAGCAGGTGAGGATCTTGTCTGCATCCCTTGAGTGTCCACACTGATGCTGCTCCCCACAGCACCATCAAACCCTGGGATTCAATGAAGAACAATGTACTGGGGCTGCGTCAGATGTAACCTCGAGGCTCCCACCTCCACTGGGGACTGTGGGGTCCTCTGAGCACACCCCCCAGTAGCCCTGTTACCATCCAGGGCAGCAGAGTGCTCCCATTACACAAATAATTAACCAACACAATCAGCTCAGAGACACCCCGGGCTGTGCTTCCCTTCAGCACCTTCTTCGATGGAGGGAGATTCAAAGCAGGGTCCAGATTAACTTTCCATCTATTACTGATTTTGGTTACAAGGGGAGGGGATGCAAATGCTGAGCTGTGTCATGTGAGAAGTAACATAAAAACACTCGGCATGCCCATAACTCACTGTCAATTCCAGGCTGCAAACACACTCCTAACAACAAGACAAAGAAAGAACAGGGGCTGCTCATACCCTGGTCCTGATCCTCCACTGATCAATATGGCCCATCAGCTCTGGGACACAATCATGTCTTCTGCTTCCCCAGAACCTCTGAGTATTGGCTTGCCAATGCCAAGTAATTATTGCAAGTGAATTAATTGCAAGTGAAGCAGAAACAATCAAGTAAACTGATTGAATGCGTTTTATCAGGCTGAGTTTTCCTTGAGTTCAGTGCCATTCCAATGTTCTACCAGCCCAAACCTGTGCTTTATGAGATTTACTTGTTGGCTTTCAGCAGCTGCCCCTCCTCTCCAGCCCTCTGCTCGCTGGCTGTACCCCCAGCCTGGGACAAGCTCTGCCCATGAGGGTGCAGAGCCCTGCAACAGCTGCTCAGAGTTGGCCTGCAGACAGAGTGCCCCTCTCTGGAGCCATCCCAAACCCCCCTGGCTGTGTTCCTGTGTCCCTCCCTGGGCAGGGCTTTGGGCTGGATGGTGTCCAGAGGTCCCTCCCAGCCCTGTTCTGGGATTCTGTACCAGCAGAGCCCACGGAGGAGGTTCAGGGATGAGAGTTTCTCTCCCTGCAAGCAGCAGCCAGCGTGTTTTGCTGGAGTCTCTGCAGCCCACCCCACACTGTTATTTCTCCCACCAGTTCTCCTGTCCCCCACCCCTCTTGGCTGCAGCTGGGCACTGTCCCCAGCCATCTCTGCCACCCCTGGGGAGACAAGCCCAGCTCCTGCAGGCTGGGAACTCCAAGTGTTCTCTGGATTACTACCTGGCAGGGCTGAAATGTTTGCTGCAGACATAAGCCTTGTCATGGCTGATTTTATTTATCGTTGTGTAAGTGTATTTCCAAATAAAACAGAAAGTGAACAAATAAACTGGGTGACAGAGCCATAAACCCTGTGCCTGCTCATTCTCTTGAAGAAAAGCCTGCTTCAACTAATTAACCTGGGCAAGCCTTGTGCTGTTCATAAACAAGCCAGGAATTAATAGTGGTTTTTTTCCAACAGCCAGCATATGCCTGTAAATCTTTATTGGGCAGCTAAACAGAAATAGCTCCCCTTTCTAGACAACAACAGTGAGAGGCTGAGTTCTTAAATGAGAGCAAAATATTAGAACAAGTTTATTTCCTGCTTTTGCTGCCTGCACTGAGCACATCTGGGATGTGCTGGAGGGAAAGTTGTGTGAGTGGAAGCTGCAGCTTCCCTGGCACTGGGGGATTACAGAAACAAGCACCAAAACACAGCTTTTCTGCACCAAATCTCCTCACAGATCCGGTGGGAGGATGGATTATACAGTACAGCAGTCTGCGAGGCTGAGAGGAGCAGAGAGGAGCCTGTGGAATGAGTAAATAAAGCTGTGGATCTGTGGGGATGGGGGAGGATGGTCATGGCAAGTGCAAGGAGCCTCTGGGAAAATAAACAGTGGGAAATGCTGGCAGGGGACGTGCTGGGCACAGGGATGTCCTGCCCTGCACAGGTGTGGGCAGAAGGTGTCTGAGGCTTTGCTTTCAGACCAGCCCTGTCTGTTAACTGGTCACACACACATCATGGGAGACTTGGAAAAATGGAGAGGGGACAGAAATACAAATCAAGGAGTAACACTTTTGAAGGAGAAATTATAAATTGCAATTTAATCACATAATCACTTTGACACTCTCAAGCAAGCTAATTTCTTCCCTTGCCTCATTTCACCCACTTGGCAAGATGAATCTTGATGAATAATGTCCTATGAATATTTAATTTTTTGATCAAATTGAATTTTTTTTTTCTCCTATCCCTACCTGCTGGAAAAATCAGTTCTCTCCTCTTTCCCTCTCACAAACATACAGAGAACAAAAGCTTCTTCTTCAACTTCCATCCTCCCCTGTTTTCATCCTTTTCCCCTCCCCTTTGGAAGGCTTTTTGGCCAAGCAATGATCATTGTCATCACCCTTTGTCCACCCTCTGCCAGCTGGGAAACTGGGACCAGACAAGGAATTTCCTCAAACCAGGAAAACTTTGCAGATAGGCAAGAAAAATTATAATCTTGAATGGTTTAAAAGCAATTTACATATATTGTTTGTGCAGGAATTTGGTGACTGAGGAAAGGGGAATAATGATCTCCCTGTGAATGAGCACTGGCAGCAGCCCCCTTACACTGTCTGTGGGTGCTGGGTGGTCTCATCCCCAGGACCCTCGGATGCAGCCGCACAGCTCTGGCAGTGGTGTGGAGACCTCTGCCAGTGCAGGCTTCTAGGAATTAGCTGGATGTGCCTGCTGGGGCTTACCTGAGAACAGCCAACCTCCTCCTGGAGCAGGAGGGAAAGACAAATCCCTGTCTATTTTATTTGCTGTTTTTCTTTGTTTCTCCCAACTGTTCAATCAATTTCTGCCTAAAGTTGCCAAATTGGGGAAGTGTTTTCAAAGTTAAGACTGATTTCAAGCTAGAAATCAATGCCCTTGACTTCTCAGCACAATTCATCCCCACCACTGCTGCTCCCAACAAGCTGCAGGGATAACCAGACTGTGCTGAGACCACAGGAAATACAGAACTAACTGTGCCCTGAAATCCACTGGATTTGGGGAAAGGGGAAAGCATCCGAGAGCACCAGGCAGGGCTGCAGGATCCCCTGGATTTCCCCTCATTGCTGCTCCAGCTGAGCTGTTCCAGCAGCCTGGTACACGAGCACAAATGCTCTCCCTAAATCCATCGCCTGAAATTCAAATCTGCCAACTGTTGGAGCGAGTGAGAGGCTGCAGAAGCACTTGGCACGTGCTGTTTGTTTAAGCTGTTTATTAAAACTGACAGTCAAATCACTAGAAACCCAGCTGAAACGCCTCTGTGGGCCTCAGGAAGGAGAAGGAAGCCTGAGGGCTGTGGCACAGAGGGTTTATGGACACTGAGCCTGCACTGAGGGCTGTGGCACAGAGGGTTTATGGACACTGAGCCTGCACTGAGGGCTGTGGCACAGAGGGTTTATGGACACTGAGCCTGCACTGAGGGCTGTGGCACAGAGGGTTTATGGACACCAAGCCTGCACTGAGTGCTGGGAGGGAGGAGGGAGGGCAGCAGTGCCTGGGGGAGCTGCACAAGCTCTGGATGCTGTGCCCTGTTCCTGCCTTGGCCCCACATTTCCCTCTGTGCCAGCTCAGACTTTCCCTCTGTGCAATGGCATTTCCTAGAGCCTGTCCTTGCCCTGAAGCTCTTGCAGGGGGAAGTGCCACACAGCAGCACCCAGCTCTGCAGGACTTGCACGAGAGGTTTGTTCATTGCCCTGCCCTCATCATGTGTCCATTTGCTCTCCTGAGAAAGGAGCAGAGCTGTACTTTGAGACAACCAGCACTTGTGAAGGGTTTCCCTCTCCCTGGCATTTCCAGAGGGCAAGGCACAGACAGGGAGCTGAAGTTCACAGCCAAGCTGCAGAATTAATGCTGCCCTGCACTTAACGAGTTTGTTCACTCGATGGATTTAAAGAGACAGGGATGGAATTGAAAACAAACCCACTGGAAAAGCCCCCCCATCTCCCCCACTGGCAGAACCCTCGGGGAGGAGCTGCTGGCACTGAGGGTCCCGTTCCATGCAGAGCACAGGGGGAACTCCCTGCAGCAGGTTCAGGGTGGGCTCTGTGCTGCACAGAACCACATCCTCTGGAGTCACCTGAGCTTTGGAGCCGTGCCTGTGCCTCTCCACGCCCAATTACATCCCATCCAAAGCATTTCTCTTCATTTGCAGGAGCAGTGGTGCTGCCTAACGAGGGACACAGTCCCCTGCTAATGGGAGCCACTTCATTATGAGCTGGGCTCTGCTTCAGACTGTGCCTCCACACTACCAGAGACCTAAATCTTACCACAAGGGTTTTAATTTGGGATTAACCGATCGGGAAATTAGATCACTCGTTACATCAGTCATGCTGCTCTCCCTGGTACCTTGTGCTCCGGGTGGCTTGGCTGCAGCAGGAGCAAGCTCCCCAGGGAGTGGGCACAGCCCCGAGCTGCCAGAGCTCCAGGAGTGGTTGGACAACGCTCTCAGGCACAGGGTGGGTTTTCCAGGTGTCCTGTGCAGGGCCAGGAGCTGGACTGGATGGTCCTTGTGGCTCCCTTTCAGCTCAGGATATTCTATAATCTTTATGCTTAAGTAAAAATTAATTTATTATGCTGGTAAAACCAATATCTTGCTGCATCCATCCCTATTTATGTGTGTGGCCCTGCAGATGAATGCACACACACGTACACACACCTTATCTTGTAAATTCCTGCTTTTTGCTTGCATTTCTAGGGCAACACTTAATGGAAGATGCAACATAATAGAAGCCCCAGCTGGGTAAGCCACGATACAACCCAGGCCCCAGAAAGTCAATTACTCTGTAGGAGAGGGTGATGATAACTAAGGAGATTTGCATGGAAATAACTGATCTCCTGATACAAAGGATCACACAGGCTGTGCTGGCAGACAGTGCTGAAGGGAAAGGTAAAGGCAGAGGATCAAAATACACCAGGCATGGCTGTGGTAATCTGCATTTCTTTGTTCCTTTGTTGGAGACGGCCAGGAAGGAGACTGAACTGGTGGAGATCTGGCTGCATTCTTGCAAAAGCCATTCATTGAAAATTAATGACAGCTTAAGTTTTCAATTAAATTTTAATTTAAATTTCGTGACTGGTGCAAATCAGCATAGTGCCACTTGTGTCAGTGATTTATCTCAGCTGAGGATTTGGCCCCACATCTCGAGTGAAAGCTCTGCCAAAATAAGCTGCAGTAGAGATCCTCTGGCCAGACTCCAAAGTGTGCTGAAGGCCTGAAAGGTGTAGATGGGCATGAAATCAGTGCAGCCTGGGACCTCTGAAAACCCCATTAGAGGCCTGGCTGAATCTCCTGATGTGTAAAATACTGCCCCAAGTATAAATTTGCCATAAAGGAAAAAGTTCTGCAATCCCCAAAGCCTCTTTTTTTTTAACCAAGAGGGATCTGTTCATGGCTCTGCTCAGGGTTCTGGTGAAGACAAGAGAATCCCAGAATGGTTTGGGTTGGAAGAGACCTCAAAGACCATTCAGTGCCATGGGCAGGGCCACCTCCCACTGTCCCAGGCTGCTCCAAGCCCTGTCCAGCCTGGTCTTGGGCACTTCCTAAGGTGTCCTTTGCTGAAACACAGCCTGGAACAAGGAGATAAAACCTGAATCTCTGTCTCTTCCATGAAACAGCCTCTCCTGGGCTCACCTGAGGTGCTCTCAGGTGAGCTGGTGGATCACCTCCCCCTGGCTCCTCCAGCCTGTGGGGACATGGGGACAGCCATGGGCACGTTCCTGGTGGCTTCACTGGAGAGGAGGGCTTTGATTTGGACTCGCTGCCTCTTCACATCCCATTGAAGAGATCTGTGGCAGGAAGTCTAATAAGTTAGGAAATTTACCACACTCTTTTTTTATATGTAATGTAGTCATTTCTCAGTCTGCCATTCTCAAGAAGTTCTTTCTTTTTCTCCTTGCTGTTGAAATGTATCTGGACTGAATCATTGAATCATTATTCCTGATGTTCCACGAGTCTTGTTCTGAATATTTTTAGAAGAAAAAAAAAGATATTTCTGCTTGGGACTTTTTTGTTTATAAATTTTGCATAAATCTGCAATACAAAAGCTGCAAAAAGAATTCAAGTGAATCTTTTCAAGAACAGGATCAGCTTGTGATGTGCAGAGCAAAACCATTGGGTTTAACAGACTGAGGGGCTGGGAGAGAACGAAGCAATTAAGGGGAAGGAGGGATGTGGAAATGAGGGTCACTTGCACTTTACAGAAAAGCAAACCAACACTGAATTATCTCTTAAGCTGTGAGGACTTGGAAAAACCAAGGACAGGAAGGCAAAGCCTCTCTTGATGTGGCTGCTGCATTCTGACTGGCAGCAACACTGAGGAAAGAAACCCCTGTCACTGCAGCTTCAGCCCTGAAAGTTCATGTTTTTGTGCCTTAGGCTGGAAGAGCCGGTTCCAGCTCATCTGGTGATGATTGGGCTGCACCAAACTCTGGAGAGAAGCAGCTCAGGAGAGGTGAGTCAGCCCCCCCAGCCCCAGCACCAGCAGTGACTGGACAAGTTTGACTCACACCCGCAGGCTCAACAATATTAATAGAGCACCTTGAAGTGCAAGGCTGTGATGAGTGGAATTTGTTGGGCTCATTTGCACTGTTTGGAGAAAACATACTGTGGGTTTGCTCTCAGTGATGTTTGGGAAACTTTGGAGCGAGTGGCAGTGATGGATGGGCCCCGAGGAGCAGAGCAAGCAGAGCCAGAGCCTTCCAGGCAGGGTGGGAGATGGGAGCTGACAGCAGGAAAGGCTTCCCTGCACATCCCCTGCCCTCCCAGGGCCCTGCAAAGGCTTCCCTGCACATCCCTTTCCCCTGCAGGGCTCTCCCAGTGGGAGCAGCAGTGGGGAGCCCTGGGATGCTCCTCTGTGCACAGCACAGCTCTGCTCCTCCCAGCTGGGGCACAGACCTGTGCCCCTCTGGGCACCTGAGGTGTCATTCCTGGGTTTTTAATTGGGAGGGATAGTAGCTTGCTGCTGCATGCTTGGCAGACCAGGCTCTGCAGCTACTTGATCCTACCCCTTTTTTAAAACAGAAGGGGGCAGATTGCAATTCTGCATTGCAGCCAGGATTTATTTAAAGTGACTGAGGTGCTGAGCTGATGGTGTCCCTTGTCCCTCTGGTTATCCTGGGCATGGCAGAGGCAGAGCCACCACTTCCACTGCCAAGGCTTGCTGAGTCCCTGCCACAGCAGGAGGGAGCACCCAGGTCCTGTGGAGGGGGACAGGGCTTAGAATCACTGAATGGTTGTGGTGGAAGGGACCTTAAAGCTCACTTTGTCCCATCCCTGCCATGGACAGGGACACCTTCCACTGTGCCAGGTCACTCCAAGGCCCCTCCAGCCTGGGCTGGGCTGATTTCAGTGTGGAGTGCATGGCCAAGTTCTGCTGAACTTAATGAGGGCCTATGTACCCAGTGAGATCAGGAAAATGATTGGAATTAACTTTTAAATGGATTAGTCAAATTGCATTAAATACCTTTGTAAACACTTTTGTTTAAAATTAAGGTGGACTAACTTGATTTTGCTTGCTTTACTTTAATTCCAAGCAGAATCATCTAAAAGGAAGCTTAAAGAAATTTAACCAGACTTACACCTTGATTAGTCCCTGGATCTCCCTGAGCACTCAGAGTGTGAGAGGCTCCTCAGCTGCCTGTGTGGGGTGGGACCCCCATTCTGGGAAACCTCCCAAGAGGGAATGGGCTGCTCTGACCAAGCCTCAGCTCACATGGGCTTGCTCTTTGCATTCCAGCTCCTCTGTTGACATATTTCCCTGGGTTTTTGGTCCTCACTGCCAGCTGTGGCACGTGGCAGGGCACAGCTTTGATTCAGCTGGAGCTGGGAGGGCAGACAGAGGGTCCTGGTGCTTCCCAGAAAGCCCTTGGCAGCCCCCAGCCCCTTGTCGAGAGAGTCTGACCCGCAGGAGCCCGGCTCAGGGGTTTAATTCTTGCTTCATCCGTGTGGGGAAATAGAGGCAAGGTGAGAAATCCCCCTGTGGCCATGGAGGCACGTGGGGCAATCAGGGCGAGGCTGGTGCTGGCGAACACAGAGGGTCTGTTTGCTGCCAAGCCCCTGGCACTGCAGCTGGGCTCGGAAAATCTCCGTGTCCTCACTGGAGGTGTCCAGGGCAGGGGCTGGAGAGGGGCTGGACCCTCTCCTTGGGGAAGGAGAAACTCAGGGAGGGAGAGACTCTGAGCAGAGCCTGTCCTGGCTCTCCCCTCACACACCCAGCCAGGCTCATCCCTGGGGCAAGGGTGGAAAAAGAGGATTTGCTTTCATGGTTGAGAGCATGGGCAGCACTGGGCAGAGCCACCTCACCCCATCGGGTCCCCCTTGGGCTCCTGGTCCCAGCCCAGCACCCCCCAGCACCCACTGGGGCTCCAGTACAGGGGAAAGGGGTGGGGGCTTGGAGAATTGTGGGGTTGGCTAGAAAATGATCTCAGCTGACAGGATTGTCAAGGGCAGAGGGAGGTAATTCCTGCCCATCTTCACTCCCTGTGCAGAACAGAAAGGGCAGCCATGCAGCTCTCCCCCTTTTTGGAAGAATTACAATGCTGCTGAAGTATTTTTAGTAAGGCCTTAATTAAATCATCGAAGTATTTCAGGCTGATGTTCATCAGCAAGTAAATTCAGGGAACAGGACAAGAAAAGCAGCTGTGCATTATTTTTGTGAGTAATGACGTTTAGATCTCTGTACTACAGAAAGTGGGGGGGGAAAGTAAATTATACAGAAAATGCATTCTGGAAGGTTTTAATGTTATTACAGACCTTCATTATAATGTAGGGCAGGCCCTGTAAGTGAAAATCTTAGGACCCAGGGGTAACATCGATTCTGGCAGACATTAAAATTTCTATTTGATGCTTAAGCAAAATCTAATCTGACTTCTGATTTTGCAAAATATTTTAGGGTAATTAGACATGTTTGTGCTTTATTGATTCTTAAAATGAACATTAGTATGTGGGGAATTGCTAACACTCTGGATTAAAGAAAAAAAGACTCCTTGCTCTGCAAAAGTTCCCGTAATTAAATCACTTTCTGCAAATGTGACCCTCATTATCCTGGATGGAAATGAGTGCAGGAACAGGTAAGGGAGTTGAAAATCATAATGATCATAAAAGTGAAGCTTTAGTGCTTAAATGAAAGTTTGTTTTCTCGCAGTTTTCCCGCAGGCTTTGGGATAAATCGCTGCTCTGGAGGCCTGGGGCTCTGAGCACACCTGGGAAGGTGTCCCCGCCCGCAGCAGGGGGCGATGAGCTGAGCTCCAAGGTCCCCTCCAACCCGGACCCTTCTGGGATTCTGCGATAAAGCCCCAAACAGCCCCAGAGCACAGGCTGGGGGGGAATTCCTGTGGGAAATGGGTTCTGGAGGAGTCGGGCTCGGAGCAGACACCGAGGGCACGGCCAGCCCCGAGCACCGAGCTGATCCGGGCTGCTCCTGCCGAGGGAAGGGTCCCCAGCACCGCCCCGAGCGCTTCCCAGCCAGAGACCAGTCCTGCCAATCCACCGCCAGAGGCAGAAACATTTACTGCTCCTTAAACTCTTGCTGCCTTTCCCACAGGTATTTTGGAAGAACGAGGCCAGGGAAGAACGAGGAAACCGCACCACCTGTGCAGAGCTGCAGAAACACCTCCGGGCACCGCGAGCATCCTCAAGCCGCAGCCTCCCATGCCTCTCCCCTAACCCCGAGGGCTGCAGAGCAGAGGCTTCAGACCCAGCCCAGCCACGCCGGCGGTGCCCCGGGGACCTGGGGAGCACAGGGGACAAAGTGACAAAGTGCCCTTGGCAGCCAGCCCGTCCCCACCCCGCAGGGCTCCGGGCACCGGCGGCTGCCAGCGTGTGAAGTCTGCTCGGAACGCACAAAAGGACAGGAGTTCAGCTGCTTTGGGCAGATGGCTGGGTAACATTTGCTGCCGGAGCCCGCAGGTGCCCAGCAGGGCTTTGCTGTCCCCGTTTGCTGCTCTCGCTCCTTGCTCGGCCCCGGCACTGCGGCTCGGAGGGACTCATAAATAAGCAATAAGCAGAGATAAGTGTCTGATTTATTGGGGAGCTCAAAGGCAAAGACAACCAGCAGCAAGGTCACTTCCACGGTTAAGCGCCTCCCCGACACAGCTCGCTCCTTTCTGTCCTCCCCTTCTGCCCCTGCCGAGTCTGGGAAGCACCAAAATGGAATTTTAGTGTGCACTTCTCTCTTCGGCTTCCTCTGTGTACTGAGAGCAGCTGGTTTGCCCCGATGCAGGCAGTTTTTGCTGCTGCAATGGCCGCGCTCCGCAGCCCAGCGGGATGATGCCGATGGCCTGCGGCTCCGTAGCGTGGCAACAAGTGCTAAGCAACGCGGGGCAGCCACCAGGACCTGGCTCTGGCTCTTGTCTCGCAGGGACCGCTTAGTGCAGAGCTGATCTCTGCACCAGCCACTGCCCCTCTGCAGGCCTGACAGCCGTATTACTCATCAGAACCTGCTGCAAGTGGGTGCTCATTTAAGATATAAATATCCCTCCTCTGACAGGCAATATGTCAATAAGGGGAGCCCACTTTAATCCACATTACTGCGACCCAGGTGCTTTGTCAGGATTACAGCTTGTGATTTTCCACCTAATGGCTTCCCACCTTCCCCTCCCAGCGGGGAGGCTGCTTTGGCAGAACAAGTGTCCCATGCGTGGTGAGATTTGTCCCCCTGGAGGTCCTTGGCCCTCCCCAGGGGTGGATCCCAGCTCCCCAGGCTCTGCTGGATGCCCATTCCCAAGGGACAGAGCAGTGTCCATGCAGCCCTGTGCCAAGGCACTGCCCCTGCTCCTGGCATCACAGAATCCCAGAATGGTTTTTGCTGCAAAGGACCTTAAAGCTCATCTCATTCCCAGCCCCTGCCATGGGCAGGGACACCTCCCACTGTGCCAGGTCACTCCAAGCCCCATCCAACCTGGCCTCAGACACTTCCAGGGATCCAGGGGCAGCCCAAATTTCTCTGGGCAGTCTGTGCCAGGCCGTCAGCACTCTCACAGAGAAGAATTTCTTCCTGACACCTGATCTAAACCTATTTTCTCTCAGTTTAAGCCATTCCCCCTTGCCCTCTCACTCCAGGTCCCTGCAAGAAGTCCATCCCTGGCTCTCCTGGTGCCCCGTCAGGTACTGGGAATTGCTCTAACAGCTCCTGCCAGGGCTGTCCCAGGAGCAGAGGGGTCCCCCCAGTACAGACACATCACTACAGAGTCCTGAACTGCACTTAGTGCAGGATTTCACAGCAGAGCAAGAAAAGAGACCGACTCCCGTGAGGCAGGGAGTGGCTGCCTTGTGACCTGGCCAGGAAATCAGGCTGGGCACCAAAACCTGCACTGGGAGAAGCTGTGCCTGAAAGACATCTGGGAGGACAGGCTGCTATCTCCTGTCTGTTTGCTCCCTGTCATCACCCACAGCAGTAAATAAATCCAGGTGGCCAGAGAGACTGAATGCGATGCTTCCCTGTGACACACTGGATTTTCTGTCACTTGGTACTAAATAAGCCACAGCAGATTTAAAAGTACCACAATTGCTGAAAAAATCACCTTAATGAAGTGGGTATAAATAACAGCATAGCAGCATTTCTGCGTATTAGAATTGTTTATGCAGGTAAAATTTAATAGCAGAGGTGTGACCACATTTATAACAGAGTAATCAGTGTGTAATTCCACAAACCCAGTGTGTTTGCTCACAGGAGACAACCCTAATGTCTTTTAAAAAGTCATTAGATTTAAGTAATAGCCAGCACCCAAGTACTCGATCAGGCAGATAGAGAACAAATCAACTTTTATTGCCAGGCAAAAACTAGAAAACCTAATTCCTTGGAAGCTAATAAAAATTTTATAATTTTTTTTGAGTCAAATAAGCACAAGGTTTATTACTTCATAGACGTCTTCATAAAACCTGGAGCAAACCTAATCTAGATGAAAACAACAGCTGTGAGGCACAATATATTTGACCAAGATGGATGCCTCAGAGGTATGATATTCATTAGCTCACTAATTCCAAATGGTAAACAAGGTTTAATTAATTTTGATTTCAAGCTACAATGGTCGGCTGGCCTCGCAGAGGTGAAGAGAACATTCAGCTCCTGCGGGAGTAAGATTCTGCAGGGGAAACCTGGGAGCTCTCTTGACATTTCTGCTGGGAGAAGTTTGGGCACAAAAGAGGACGAGTGTCAGGTACCTGCCCTGGGAGGGAGGGCAGGCCCTGGCACAGGGTGCCCAGAGCAGCTGTGGCTGCCCCTGGATCCCTGGCAGTGCCCAAGGCCAGGCTGGACACTGGGGCTGGGAGCAGCCTGGGACAGTGGGAGATTTTGCCATGAGTGACAGGGCCCTGTCAGGCTGCTGCAGCCCAGCCAAGCTCTGTTAATAATAAATCTTTCAGTGGTGCATTTGAGGGAGCCTTCTGATGGGAAGCATTCACTCAAGGAGCATCGAAACAAAGTGGGAAGGCTGGAAAATCAGATTTGCATTGCTGACTTTGGTGACCTGAGAGAACAAAGCACTCCCACAGACAACAATCAGATGCAAAAGGGAGACAGCAGGAAGAAGAGGGGAGCAGGAGGTGCTGCCCTGGCACTGTGTGCCTGTGGCTTCCCTGGCGTGTCAGGGAGCTGCTCCCTCCAGGCCTCATCCTCCTGTCCCTGCCCGCACAAACAGCCCCAGACCAGCAGCACCAACGCCCTCCAAGGACAACAAGCGCTCCTGGGGAAAGCCTCCCGTAATTACCGTGACAAACGCCGTGCAGGGTGAGCGAGGAGCAGAGCACTCCGCGGGACCGGGGGCTGCCTCTGACATAACCAAACAATCGCCTCCCAAACCACCTCACCCTGCTCGCAGAGCACTGACCATCGTTTCCCACTTCTGGAAAAAATCCCTTCAATGACAGTGCAAGAGACAGATTTTTGGGAAAACTTGACATCCTCATCCCTTCATTGTCCTGCTCAGGGTGTTTCACCTCCTGTATTGTCTCTCCATGCGTTACCTGTGCTGTGCTTCCAGGGAAAGCTCCACTTGCACCAACGAGGCTGCAGGGAATGGGAAAGCCGAGAGCAGAGCTCTCCGGAGGGGAGTTACAGGCGAGAGAAAATCTGTCACTGAGCCACGGCAGTGCCCAAGCCTCGGGCAGGAGGGGAGCAGGGCAGACACCCAGAGCTCCCCTCCCCTGTGCCACCTCTGGGCAAGGACATCCACTGATGGAGCCGCTTAGAAGAGAACCTGCTCTTCAGTCTGGAGGAGAGAAGGGAAACCTTAAGAGTCCCTTCCAGTGCCTGAAGGGGCTCCAAGCCCCACAGCCCAATTCCACGTCAAACAGCCCCAGCTCTGCTGCACTGAGCTGCTCGAGTGAAAACAGAGGACAGGAACCAAACTTTCATGGGCAGGACATTAAAAGTATCACAGTAAATAATTGCCTGAGGCATTTCAGAGTTAATGACACGAGTACTGCCTTTCTCTCCTCCTGGTGTCCCACTGCTCTGCTGTCCTGGGGAGGAAGGGACACCCTGCACCCATCACTGACACACCCGTGGAAGGGTCTTGCTCCAAGGGGCCGTGGAAGTGTTTGCTGTCACCTCTGAGTGACACCAGGACACGCACTTGTCTTGTATTTGTGAACTAGAACTGTATTTCATTCAGGCTTGAGGCAAAGTCATGGCTCATAGCCCTTTAGTGCACTGCTGAATTTGAAACCAGCTTGCAAAACTGTTCCCAAAATAACCCTGTGAGCCTCTTCTATCCAGAGAAATGTACAAAATATTTTTGTTCAAAGACAGAGGTGTAAAGAATTTAAATGTCAACACTCTCCCTGGAGGGAGAGGATGGGTTTGGGGGATTATTTCCAACATGTGTTGGTGCTGGATCCCTGGAGGGCAGAGGCTGTGGGGTGGCAAATCCTTGTCTTGGTCAGATGTGCCCATCTCCACAGCAGGGCGATGGTACCACTGTGAGAAAAACTTTCAGAAGGTGTAAGTACCCCAGAACTTTTTCCATGGGTTTCCTGTAGCCATCACTGCATCAATCCACTTACCTGATCCCAAAGGCTGCGAGAGGCTCTCCCTGGATCCTTCCCAGAGCTGGGACCTGCCAGTGGTGCCACATCCAGGGCTGGACTGACTCAGCTCTCACACAGCTCACCAGGAACCTGCAGCATGGAGATACAGTCACTTATACACAGGGAAGCTTTGTTGATAAATAACCAGAGCTGGAAATATGCTTTAATGAAGCACAACAACAATTAGCTTTATTCACATTTTCTCCCTCAAAACATAGACAAATATATGCACGTAAAGAATGATGATGTTGTGGGTAATCATGGCTAAATAAATAGAATGGAAACTTTGTATACTTTCTGCAAAAGACTTTGCTGGCTGCAATATTTCAAGTTTCGTTTAAAAATAAGTGATTGGAATGAAGCCTATACCCCAAACCTGTAACTTAGCATTTTCAAGAGCTATGGCCATCATGTAACAATGAATATATGAAAATATCTGTCTTGTGGAGACCATCATCCTGTAGTTGCTGTGTCTAACACAATCTGTCATGACACACCAAGAGAAGAACAGAAAAGCACTGAAAAGAAAACTGATTCCCTTGCAAGCCCCTCTTTGTCTGGTTTCTTCATTTGCCCATGAATAGCCCACTGTGCAATTAATTACACACAATTCAGGTACAACCCCTGTACTCCTGCAGAAGAGAATTGATCAAGTCCTGCAGACATTCCCAGCCTGGAGGGAACATTTCTCGTCCTGTGCTGTGCTCTGGGTTTCTGCAGGGACCTGAGTTGCACACGGCAGCTTGGAGAACCCAACAGCACCAAGGAACACGCAGGACAAAAACTGTTTGCTTAAAATATTCAGGTCAGTCTTGATGAATAATGAATACATCCATAGAAATGGGGCTCAACCACACACAAAACAGTGGTTAAATTAATCAGGTAATTTAATGGCAAGGAGTAATTTGACATCTTGTGTCCCACAGGTGCTACTTCCACAGCTTTCCTCCAAGCAGCCTGGCTTATTCTCATGGCTGCTGGCTGGACCTTCTTAGTGCAAGGCTTTTAATTATGCAGGCTGGACTTCTTTAATGTGAGGCTTTTAATTATCCTTAGATCAATACTTCTCATCAGCTCTGAGGAAAACCTTCCCCTCCTGGTGTGAGCCGGGGACTTACAGCAGGAGGATGTTAAACATCCCCCCTCACCTGGAGAAAAGGGACAGCCACTGTCCTGAGCTCTGGGGCACCAGGGTGTCACTGTCCTGAGCTTTGAGCAGTGGGATGTCACATCCCCTGTCTGGAGTACAGGGCTGTCACTGTCCATGGTTTAGAAGAGCCACTGGCAGGCCTGGGGTCCCACAAACCCCTCAGCACCACACTGCCCTTCCAGGACAGATCTGCAGGAGGTGGCTGCATCCTCCAGCCCGGATGAGATGGGAAAAGCTCAGGCACGGAGAGCAGCTCCTGTTGCTGTCCTGCTGAAGCACACGGAGAATTAACTACGTTATTTTTCATGTTGAGAGCAATGTGAATTATTTACAGAACTCCTATCAAGACTCTCAGCCTGGCATGTGCTTTTTCTCCCTCTTGTTCTCCTCTCCATCTCTCACTCTGAAAACAGATGCACCTTCCCACACGGACTCTGCTGCACCATTTCCCCCTGTCCAGGACACCGCGGGGCCAGAGCCCCTGTGCCGTCCTGCTCCCATCCCCTCCTCTCCCCTCCACTGCATCCCCAGCCCCAGAGAGGAGTGTTTGGAGCTAATGAGTTTGGCCTTGGGCAACCACCTCCCTCGCTTGGTCTTTTTTTTTTTTTTTTTTTTTTTTTTTTTTTTTTTTTTTTGGAGCCTTTCAGCCCAGGGTGCTTGTTGCTTCTCCAGCATCAACAACATTAACAAGCTCTGACATCTCATAAATTTCCCTTGGTGAAACAAAAGAGAAACAAATAGAAAAAGAAGTTTCAGCAGTACAGGGGGTTTGGGCTTCAAAATTTTTCCTTCCTTTTCCATGTATTGGATTTTGTTGTGAGCAGCCCCTTTTATCCTGCTGGTGTCTCTCTGCTGCAGTCAAACTGCCTGGGACCACAGCAGCTCAAACACATTTGTTTGGGCTTTGGGTAGAAAATGCTGAGATAAAGTGAAATCTGATTAAGAAAAATATAAATAGATCCAATGCAAGACCAACCATAAAAATGTAACAAGTTCAGAAATAAGAGAAAGGAGACGAAACCTGTTAATCTTTTCTTTTAGTTTAAAGTCACTCCTTTTCCCATCATAATGATCAAATAATTTATGGAATGTTTTAGGTTGGAAAAGACCTTAAAGATCATTGAGTCCAACCATTAACCCCACACTTTCCAGTCCTCCTTTAAGCCATGTCCCCAATGGGCTTTGCAGCTGAACAAGCATCGCTGCAGGGTCACTCCCACTCATGTGCCTCAGTTTCCCTTTTTGAAATCATGTAGAGCAACAACTTTTAATTGTAATAAAAATCTCTGGTAACACTTTCTTTAGAAATTGGGAAGTTAAAAATTGGGATTGATCATCACTGTCACAAGGAGCTTGTTGAAAACAGTCTCTGCCATGGCAGCCCCAAGCCCTCTCCACGCTTTCCTCCTTGCTCTCTGTAATTCTTTGCCAGTGCCCAAAATACAAATTGTCTTTCTTGGGGAATGAGAGATCTCCTGCCTGGGAGCCCCAGTTTGTGCTCAGGGTGCAGACTGCAGCCTCTGCCTCCCCTTCCATCACTCTGGCAGAGCTGCTCTGCTGAGGTGCCTTTGGGAACTGCAGAGGGATGGGGCAGCCACGAGCCCTCCTCTCCTCCCCCTGCAATGGATGCTCTTCAATTACATCTCCCAGGGCTTCCCGGGAGCAGGGCTCTCCTGTAACCCCCTTGGCTGTTGGGAGCTGGATGGGGCACTGCAGCAAGTCAGGCACGAGCTCTGTCCTCCTGGGCTGGCTCTTGCATCAGAGATCCCAGGATCTCAGCTGAGGGCCTGGCTTTTCCAGGAACGTGTTTTCATCAACATCTGCCCCAGTTCAAGGGGACTGTGCTGGGGCTGAACCAGTAACACACGGCTGCCAGCAAGGGCACAAACCCCAGCATCAATGGCAGAGGCCAAAATGGACTTCACCAAACCCTGTCATCCCTAACAGAGATCCCCAGGTTGGTGTTTTTTTCCTGTTACTGCTTCATTGTTAGAACAACAGATAAATGATCATTAAAATGTTGCTACTGGGAGGCAATGTGAGATGGAAGAGAAAAATGGATTTTTCCAAGGATAAAATTATTCAGCAACAACACTGGACATGTGAAATGGAATTTGGGACTCAACACCCACTGCTTTATAATGAGGCAGAGCATTTTCCTTGCAGATCCAGTTCTTGAAGCCCTAGAGCTTCTGACTGTGTCCTCTGCTTTACTGCCACAACATAAATATCAGGAGTTATGGTTGCAGCAAGCACACTGCACACTGCTGAGCTGGTTTGAATGTAATATGAGTTTAATATCAGCATCCCATAGTGCCACAGCAGCTGTCAGGAGGCAGCTGTGTTTATCCTGGTTTGCTTTCTGCATTCAGCCTTTGACCCCAGACACAACATCACTGGGCCCTGGGTGCAGGAGGGGAGCAAGAAGAGTTTTCCAATTAAACCTCTTCGCAATAACAGGCAGCAGTCAAGAGGATGCCTGGGGAAGGTGGACATTTTCACATTTTTGGAGAATATTCGGAAGCTGCTTTACTGCCACTTTTTGGCATTTTTAAATGGATTTTTATATTTTGTATTTAAATACATTTTAGCTATTTAATACAAAACACTTTAAATGTCATAGAATCAGAGAGGAACAGAATGCCAGAAGGGTTTGGGTTGAAGGGACCTTCAAGCTCACCTCATTCCAAGCCCACTGGGTCTGCCAGCACTGCCCCAACACGAGAACATTGGGTTTGGCACCTCACCCAGAAGTGAACGCCCCACAGAGGGTGATGGCACAGAGCTGCTGCCTCTGGGAAGAGCTGGGCTGTGTGCCCGTGGTGATGCCTGAGATTTTAACTTTCATATTTTCCTGCAGTGCTCAGTGTGTAACTCTGAAGTGCCCTGAAACCTGGGAGCTGCTGCTCTCAGCATTCATGCCAAGATAGACACAACAAAGCCTCTCTAGGCCTGCTCTTCAAGGACACCCAGACTGTCCTGGGCCCAGAATGTGTAGCCCAGCATCCTGGGAAGGGGGGCAAACTGGGGAGAATTACCTCATTAGCTAAAGTTGTAATTGGCGAATTCATGCTGATATGCAAATGGACCAAAACCTGTAACTGTGTAAAGAACTCATGACTCCTGGTCATTTTGTCACCCATCTTGGGGTCCAGGGTGTGAACAACCTCTGGCCCCCAGGGTGGGCCTTGAAGGCCTTCAAATAAATATCTACTTGTATTCCCTTGCTCCTGTCTGGTCTCTGTTTCTGGGGGGCCACATCAGTGGCAGTGCCCTCCAAGTCACCTCCTTGTGCAGCAGCCCCAGGAGCAGAACAGAACAGCAACAGGAGGGGTGAGGGAGGAGCACACGTGCCCAGCTGCCAGCTCCTGGGGGGACACAAGCAAGGATGGCAGTTTTTCCCTGGCTCTCAGAACCACTGGCTGGCTTTGCCTAGAGGAGATAAAATGATACAAACCAAAAAGATTTGAGAATGAACTGCGTGTCAGGCAGCTCTGGCATGATTAAGCTTATCTTGGGAGCAGACAGAAAACTAAGAGACAGAATGTCAATTAATTTGAGTGCAAGAATTCCCTGGGCTGGTGGCTCAAGGAAGGCAGGAGAGCTGCCCAGCTGGCAGCGTCAGAAGGAAATGGATTTCCCTGCACAGACCCAGAAACTTGAAACCCTTCTCATTTCTGTTTGTTTAGATTCTGCTCAGAGTAGAACAATTTGGGCTGGATGAATGCTGACTTACAGCAGTAATTGATGCCCTAACAGAGAAGAAAAGTCCATATGCACAAAGCCAGTATGGGACTAGGAGTTCTGGGAAGTGAACAGACTCATCCATCAGGACTGGGACCTGCTCCCAGCAAAACCATCTCCCCTTGTTCCTCCCCACATTGTCACTGCCATTATTGCTGCAAGGAGGAGACACCTGGGGCTGGCAGAGCCCTCACGCTGCTCTGTCAGGAAAGTGCTTGGCTCGACTTTGAATTTGATCTATAGCAGGATCTTGGGCTTGGGCCATGGAGGAGCTCACAAATAATGCACAGCTCTCTGCCTGGCCCTGCAGGTAATTGATCAGCTGGGAATCTCACACATCGAGGATGAGCTCATTTAATGTACTCCCCGCCTGCCCCCGTGTACCCTCAGCAGGCCCAGAAATGCTGTTTGCGTCTGGGAATCCTGCATCCCCGAGCCTGCAGCACTCCCGGAGCGAGGCACAGGGCACGGCCGGCTCCCCTGCAGCCTCCCCGGGCAGCGCAGCCCTGCCCCGCCGAGCCCCAGCTCCTCATTGCTGCCAGAGCCTCAGGTGCTGCTGTGACGCCGTGCTAACAATAAACTCTGGGAATACAGGTCTGTCCCGGGCAGGGAGCAGCGTTTAACGCCGGCACTCTCCCCTGGTCACACCCGGATCCCTCCGTCCCTCCCTCGCTCCTGCCCCTCCGCTGCTGCTGCCCGGGGGCTTCGCTGATCGCTGCCCCGTCGAGCGTGGAGCAAAGTCCTCTCAGTTCCTCCCAGCCGGCTTGGGAGCCCTCAGGGCAATATTTAACACCTCCTTTATCATTCTCACACTCTGTACAATATGCATTTATGCAGGTTTTCTCTGGAGGATCGTTCCGAGCAGCCACATTATATATTTACACTTAACATGCTCTTGAAGGAGCTTGCTGTACTTGCAGTGTGCCCCCGCAACAGTGGAGCTCCCACAGGACGCTTTTCCCCTAAACACTGCTCAGAATAAGCACGATCAGAAAGGGTCAGATTTGTGAGGGGCAAAAGGGGAAATGGGTCTGGTCCCCTCTGTCTGCCCTGGCAAGGTCGAAGCCAGGAAAAGCCTTCCCTGGGGCAGGGGAAAAGCAGCCCCATGGCAAAGTCAAGAGCAGGAGCAGAGCTCCACGAGCAGTCGGGCATTTGCCACTCCCTGAGAGCTGTCCCAGCCATCGTTCCACACTGCAGCACTGCAGGATCCTACCACAGCAATCACAGCACTGCTGGGATGCTCTGTGTGGCCCCCCATCACCTGGTGCTGGGGTATTCCCTCCAGCCCCATCTCCTTCCAGCTACAGCCCAGCAGCTGGCACGGCACAAAACTCTCCAAAGATCTCCTGTGGCCTGAGCCCTCTCTTTAGGTATTTGCACAAATGCAGGGCAAATGAGAATTGAGAGTGGGGCTGGTCTGCAGGCTCTTTCTCCATCCCTCCGTGGGATGTGGAAGAAACTACTGTGTGGGAGAAAATTTGTAGCTGGTGGCCACAAGGCTCAGGGAAAGGTTCCTGCAGATGCTTCAGGAAAATCCTGGCAAAAAGCCACGGGGACCATGTGCCATCCCACACACTGCTCCCCAGGCACAGCCTGCTCTCCATCACCATTTTCTCCTCTTGATTTCAAAGCTGCTTTTCTCTTGCTACAGTGAAGTACTGAGAGTTTTTACTCCTGTAAAACACTCCTGTTCCTTGTTTAGGCCCTCCATGGCTGGTGGAAAAAAAATTTAATTAAAAGCTGTTCTGCTTTTATGTCCAACATGCTTCAACTGGCAATACATCTTTTTGATGCTGAAATTGCCTGCTTGGTATTTCTTGCACCCTCTAAGCAGCTGGTGCATGGCAGCACTCGAGTTAGAGTAGGGAGCTGGATGGAAACTGCCTGGTGTAGCCACAAAATCCTCTGCATCTCTGGTTATGCTGCTAATTATAGCAGTGGCTGGATTCCAGCTGATGTCCTGGGAAAACAAGATTGTAGGCCCAGAGATCAGGGGAAAAGTGCTAAAACCTGCCCAGCCACCTCCTCACAGCTGGCTCGCTGTCTTCTGCCACCAGCAATTCCTTTTGTGACACTGGAAAATGTCTCAAAGAAAGGACTGTTCCTCTGCAGAGCCAGAGGAGAGGTTTCAGGGATTGGGAGGAAATCTCCTCCCAAATTTACCCTTTACCCTTGAGATGTTCAGAAGGTGGTACACCCACATCACCCTGTGGGTGATCACCCCTGAGCTGATCTCAGCCTGGGGTGACCACAGGAGCAGGGGCTGGGTTACTCCTTCACCTTTTGGGTTAAAAAAGGCCTCCTCACCTGTGGCTAACGTGGTTTCTGGTGCTGCCTGGTTCCTGGGGATAATTGCCCAACAGCACTGAGTGAGGCACACGGTTTGGCAGAAAAGAAGGGGCTGGGGAATGAAAGAGGAAGGGAAATAAGAGGGAAAAGTGGCTGCTGGATCTTCTGGGCTGCAGAACCACCTGTGGGGTAGCTTTTCCAGCTCCTACACCCAGGCACCAACTGCCCTTTTGCAGGGGAAGGTGGCTCTGTCCCCCATGCCCTTCGGGAGAACCAGGAGAGGTTTTGGGGTTTTCTTTGGGATTTGCTTGTGGCTGCTTTAACTTCTGTGCCAGGGCTATCTCTGAGTAGGCAAGACCCAGCAAATCCTGACCAGGGCCAAAGGAATTGCATTTTCCCCTCTTTTATCAAGTGAAATGTTAATAGTAAGCTGCAGAACAGATTCTTTGTCCTTTTATCAAAGCAGCCAGCACAGCTTCAAAGCTTCTGCCCCATTCTGGGTCTGTGGGATTTTCCAGGAGCCCCAAAATCCACCCACTCATCAAATGTCATTACAGGTAGAACATTACATTGTCAGGCTGTGTACAGGAGTATAGACATTTAAGAGGAGAAACTACTTAATAAATTCAGAGTAACATTTTGTGACATTTCCCACAAGTGCTGTTTACAAATTCGGAAGAACACCCCTAGTCATTTCTGGCACAGATTTATGACTTATTTCAAACCAAAATGGGTCGGAGTGTGTGGGTCTGTGTTTAATGCAGAGAGGGATTTGGAAACGAAAAGTCAACTGGCATGAAAGATTGCTGGGCAAATGTAGAAGCAGTAAAGCGTGTGGGTGGTCTCTGAGCATGTAATAGGATATTTGTAAGGAAAAGAAACACGCAGGATTCTAAGCTTTAATATTACTGTTCCTTTTTACCCAATCAATGACATAATTGTAATTTTCCAAGGCAAATTGCCTCTGAACTCCCTTTTCTCTGGGAAGGAGTGGCACAAATGGGACAAGGATGAGGAATGGCTGCAGGAGGAACCGTGGACAAGTAGGGGGGTGACCCTCCCCTGCCTCCAGGTTGGGGTCCTGGTCCCAGCAGGAGCACCTGGAGCAGGCAGGATCAGGCAGAGCAGGGCTCGGCTCACGCCAGGGATGAATAACACCCAGACAGAGGAGGGCTGGAGGATTTTCTGCTCCTTCTCAGCTCCACCTTCCCACACATTGCCTCAGTGGCTTTGCCAAAGGATGTTCTTGAGCAGCCTGAGTGCTCCAAGTGGCTGCTCTGGGAGAGGAGGGGGCTCACCAGGGAAAGGCTTTGCAGGGGATAAAACGAGGACTGCAGTGGAATTTGGAATGCAGCAAGGTGGTGGAGGAGGTTACAGGGATCGAGGAGGAGCTGGCACAAGGTGCCAGAGCCCAGGGTGGGAAGAGCCTCCCGCAGGGACAGAATGGGCAGTGGCAGGACAGGAAAATCACCAATCCAAAATGCAGATAAGAGCAGGGAGGTATTTCTATCTGAGAAGACTTCCCACTAATTGGGGTTGCTGAATCTGCCCAGGAACACAATCATGGAATGATCAAGGCTGGAAGTTACATTCTGGGTCGCATCATCAGAAGTTCCAGGGCATCACATTGAAAACAAACTAATCATTATACTACTCCCTCACATGAAGCTAAGCCCCACCCTCTGTTTCAATACTTAGAGAGCAGCAGCATAATTTATATTTCAAAATTCAGAAGAAACACTTAAAGATGAAAGGCTCACAGGAGTATCTCTGACTGCATCACCACTCCCCAGCTGCTCCTGTGGCTCAGTGCAAAGCAATTTAATTGCTACAGATTAGAGCACAGAGCTGGCTCAGGCTCATTACTGGGCTCCCTCCCTCTTTTGCCTCACAAGGGTGATTTCCTCCACGCCTTTATTAAGATGCACATCAGCTCCCAGTGGAGAAGATTATACATTCATTGGGGGGGGGGGGGGGGNGGGGGGGGGGTGTCCTGTTCATTTTTAACTTTTAGGAAATAAAACAATTTCAATAGGAAGGAAAGGTGATAGCTGTCAGAGGTTCTGGACTTGAGTCAAGCAATAAAACCAGTGAAAGGATTGATGTTCCTGTTGGAATGGAATCACAGAATCACAGAATCATGGGCCAAACCTGTGCGATGGCTGGAGAAGCTCCCCTGCATCCATTTCTCTGGCAGTGACTCCCCTGGGAGCGTGGCTGGACGTGCCCTGAGTGCCCTGGAGCAAACTCCTCTGCAGAGGGATTCAGCCTTCTGGACAGTTCAGAGGCAGAATTCGGCCTCAGGTCTTCTTTTCTCTAAAGGAAAAAGGAAGACAGTTTGAAAGGCTCTGCCATTATCCTCCAGGACAATAACACAATAATTAAGATCACTCTACACTGTCCATTTTCCTTCCAGATTTGGAAGACTATAATAGAGAGAATAAAAACTGCCAGGACCCTTTTCTTCTCCCCCAGAAGAACCTCACAAGTGACAGAGCCTTGAAAGCTCAGAGCTGGCTCTCAGGGAGAAGATAAAATGCTGCTCAGAATATAGATTTTGGTGCCAGCTGGGAATAACAGCCCTGATCCATCCTCCTCTGTCATTGGAGTCTGTGTTGCTCTGTGGGCTAAATGGAAGTGAATACAGTTACTTTCCCTGTCTTGGGGGAAAAAAATGACATTCCATTTTGTCTCCAAAAAATACACATTATTTAACTTATAAAATATTTAATCTGTGTAATTAATCCTCTCATGACAGCGCTTTGCACATTTTTCTGGCAATCCATACTTTGAATGGCCTATAGTTATAGCTAACTTTGTTTCCTTTTTCTCATGAAATTAATCAAAGGCTTGTATTCTAAATTATTCAGGAACTGAATGAAGCCTGCTTTCTATGGCTTGCAGCAAGAAAACTCCTATTTCTTTCATGTGCCAGCAATACAGAAATTCCATTTTTCCAAGGGGGAAAGGACTGGAAGGCAGCAGCGATTCACAGGCCGAGGTGTGTCCCTGCAGTGCCCTGGGCAGGGGGATCCTGTCCTATCCCTCACCTGCCTGCAGGGGCACTGAGCCAGGGGCTGTGGGCTCAGGGGGATCCTACCAAGAGCCGTGGTCCCTTTCCCGGAGGAGCTGGGAGCAGCTGTTGCTCAGCTGGCTTTGATTTGCTATTCCAGCTGCACTGCTGGGGCTGACCAGGGGCACCTTTCCCCTCAGGGCCCTCCAGGTGAGGTGAAAAGGGGCCGTGGGTGCTCTGTGCCCAAGCCCTCCTCACTGGGCTGGCAGGGTTTCTCCCCAGGTGTTCCCTTCACCTGCCCACAGCACTCTGCCCCGGGCACTCTGCTCTCCTCCCCTCCTGCCCTGTCCCACTCTTTGTTTGGGGCGTTTCATCAGCGTTTGGTCCCCGCTGGAGCTCAGGGCTGGCCCGAGCCACGGGAGAAAGCTGATCACAGCCTTGGCAGGTTTTGAAGTGCTTTATCAACCCCTGCTCCTCTCAGCTCCACGACGTGCATGAGGCTCTTGCTGGATTCAGAGTTCAGCCCCTTTGAAGTTTCCACCTTCAGGCTAATTTTTTTCAGCAGAAATTTTTCTCCATCACCACTTGTGGAGGAGTCTTATGGAGAGTCTCACTGCAAGGGACTTGCTGTGTCACTGAGCTGCATTTGAATTTCCTGAGATCCTTTTGTTTTTCTTAGCAAAAATATTTCTTCTTTCTCTGAGCAGCCACTACTTGCAGCCCCCCAGGAGTGTTCTTTCCCCTCTGGCTCTTGCCCAGCATCCCTCAGCTTTCAGTGACTCCACGGAGCACCAGCAGTGAGAGCTCTGGGTCAGATGTGGGGGCTCTGGAGGTGAGGTTTTGGTAAGAGGCAGAACATCACCACATTCTGTCACACAGGCTCTGGGAAACCTTTGGAGCTCACAGTCTGACTCCAGTCCCCTCCAGACTGACAAATCCTTTTCTCAAGGAAACAAATTACCAGCACTGAGAGGAGACCTAAAGGGGGCTGACAGTTCATTAACTGTACCCAGGAAAATGTCCTAATCTGCTCTTTACTTTACTTTGGAACTCTGTCTTTGCCACCAAATAATATGGGAAATTGATGGAAAACTCTATTTTCTGGCTGTCCCACTCCCCAGTGGGCTGTCAGCTGCTGGCACCCAGAGAAATGCATCCCAGAGCACCCCAACCTCAGAGCAGGGGAGGGGTGAGGTTTGCTGGAAACCACTCCTGGGGAGCAGTGGGATGGAACAGCCACAATTTCAGGAACAAAACCTGAAGAGGAAACACAAAGCATCAGCCTTGCTTTGGGAGCCAGCAGCTGCTCTGGCAGAATACAGCAAAGTTCCCATCTCTTGTATTGTTAATCAGCTCTGAGATTCACAGAGAAAGAAAAGCAATAAAAATAATTAAAAACCCCAAAGCAAAGCCTTGGTTAAATCATACCCTGCTGCACCACAGATTTCAGTGAACAGAGCTTTGCAGGGCTTTGTCCTAATGCATCAAAGCCTCCAGTGCAGCACCCTGGTCCAGATACAGGAAGTCTCCTAATGATCAACCCAGCATTAGGAGCATCATTGTTAATCAGGTTTTATGGATTTATGAAACAAATATACACACTTGTCTTGTTTAGTATTATTTTCCACTCAGAACTTTAGTTTAATACATATGCCCTGAAATTATACCATTCATAAATAATGCAAGTAATAAAACCGTTCTCTTATTCCCTGGTGTACACAAATGCAAGATTAAATGTGGATTTAACAAAAAAAAAAAAAAAAAAAAAAAAAAAAAAAAAAAAAAAAAAGAACTTTGGGTTTAAAAAGCAAAAATCAAGTGCTAAGTGCCAGCTACTCTGAGAGAAGGAAGTCAGTGCAGCTTCCAGGCTCCAAGTCACAAATGAGAATTGATTTTTAAGGAGAGAATTCATGGCCTTGGTTTCGTGGTCAGATTTATATCACTGGGCTGATGTATTTGCTTGGCCTGGACACGGGGGGTGGGTGTGGGATGCAAGGGGCCATGGAAGCACAGACACCCAGGCAGGAATGTTCACCCTGGGGAGCTCCACGGGGGCTTGCAGGGGCTCTCACCCCCTCTGCCCACGGGGCTGGCAGAGACCTCCCACCTTCCCAGCCCCGAGGGTGGTGGGATGGGGGGAGCTGCTGCAGGAGCTGCTGCAGGAGCTGCTGCAGGCAGGTGGAGCTGGACACCCGGCCCGGGGAGCTCTGCTAAACCTGCCACAGCTTCGGTTCCTTTGCTATGCATCTTCTACATAATTCATAGCCCAGAGACTGCTGAAAATCAGGAACAATAAATAAATAAAGCAGCAAAATTAGTATTTTCAGGCTGGCTTTTCACACTGCAAAACACTTCTAAAAGAAAACTATGGTCTCCCTTTGCTGAATTTGGCCAAAATCTAAGCATGGGCAGAACTGCATTCCCACTCAGTGGCAGACAGCTGCCTTTTTCCTTTCAAACTGGAAGAATCGATGTGGTTTTAGCGCTCAGAAGCCTGAGACTAACAGGGAGAAGGAATGAAAGGAGTCTGTCACCTGTGGGGGCATTTTGCCTGCTCTGAGCTCCACCTGTGCCCGCAGAGGCAGAAATGACAGTGAGGTTCCTGCAGCCTGATCTGCCTCGCTGCCTCTGTCACCTCCTGTCCAGGGTCTGCAAGAGCTGAGCACTCACACCCAGAGCAGGGCTCTCCATCCCCTCCCTCTCCCTCCCAACAGTAACCCCTGAAAATCCAGCCCTGACTGAATGCAACTCCCTGCCAAAAAGGCAGAAAAAACCCTCACTTTCCTGGTTCCTACATAACTTTAAGAAACGAAATTCTCAATATTCCCCCAGCTCAGAAATGAGCAGATGCAGCTTTGAGAAGGAGCTGCCTCGTTCCCAGCTCAGGGGTGGCAGTGCAGGCAGCTCCTGTGGAAAGCCAAGGTGAAGGATGCTTTCCCCCGTGGCCAAGGGGCAGCAGATGTGTGCTGGAACCCTTTCCTGCTGCCCACCCAGGAGCTTCGGGCACCCTCCCTCCTCCCTTGCCATGTGTTCTGGCTCCTGCACGCACTGAATATTTGCAAAGCATTCAGCATTTGTTGAAATAACTCTCTCTGGATCAGAGCTCAATATTTCTTGGCTTCTCTACACTTTCTGAGCCGCCTTCTGCTCGCAGTTGTATATTTGCCTTTCTCTCCTAGGTTGTTCATGGATCTGAACAGCTTTTGTTTATTGCTTGGGCTTCTCTTCCCAGGGAAGGGCAACGGAGTTGGGAAGGGGCTGGAGCCCCAGGAGTGCCTGAGGGAGCTGGGAATGTTCATCCTGGAGAAAAGGAGGCTCAGGGGTGACCTTGTGGCTCTGCACAACTCCCTGACAGGAGGGGGCAGCCGGGGCTTCGGGCTCTGCTCCCAGGGAACAGGGACAGGAGGAGAGGAAACGACCTCAGGCTGTGCCAGGGGAAGTTCAGGTTGAACATTAGGGAAAATTTTTTGAGGAAAAATGATGTGATCTTGCCAGAAGCTGCCAGTTCCTCTTATTGAATTTAGAATCAATAGCCACCAAGTGGCTTGGGATGTTATTAATCAGAAAATCGGCGTGAAGGACCAGGAGGCAAAAACACCACAGCCAGAGCTGCTCTGGGCACCCTGTGCCAGGGCCTGCCCACCCTCCAAGTAAAGGATTATCTAGATAATACATGTATTTTCTCTCTCTCTCGGCTGTAGCCACCAGCTGTCACTCATCTTTCAGATGTTCTCTGGGTCTCAGCTGCTTTTCAGGGAAATTAGTTCCTCTTATTCAGAGCATTTAAAATGCCTTGTCCACCATCCCCTTGGCACCTACATCTCAGCCCCCTAAAGTGCAGCAGGGTCTCACGAGCAAGTTCCTTGTGTGTAGCACTGGGGTTTATTGACAGGGAAGATGCTCAGCCTTTAGAAGCTTTTCCATGATCTATTTTCAAAGATTTGAAATATTTTCATTTCTTTTTTCACTTGCTTTTTATAAAAATCTCTCTGTCTGCAAGACCTGTTCAGGGTCAACAGATTTAGTAGTATCTCTATAAAAATAAGAGGGAATTTCTGAGCCTCTGTGTTCATGGCCTGCACAGCACACCAGGGAAAGGAAAATAACTTGAAAAGTATTAGGACATGCTTTAATAAGCTCAGGTCTCCTGCCTGTGACCCTGGAAGTGTGTTTATCTTTGGGCTTGTCTTCAGCAATGGTTATTCCACCACCACCTTAGGATAAGCATGAATGCATGAATTTACAGCTGCAAATCCCATTTGACTGCATATAATCTACTGGTTTTCCATGGGAAAAAGGTTTGAAATGCTGCACCTGTCCTGCTCTTGCAGAGAGGGGATTATGTTCTTATATAATTATTGTATGATTGTGTCTAATTGGATTTCCAATGCCATTTATTTCATCATGAGGCTAACCTGGAAGTAACCTCCAACTGAATTCATTAATCCTAATGAGTTATTCAATTTGTGATTAATAAACACCAAAGGGAACAGAGGCAAACATGACTGCTACCCCCACTGGAAGGAGTGCTAGGCACATAAATGATGGCTCTTCTCCCCAAGTCATCCTTCCAGATCTCACATAACCACAAGGAGTTGGTCTGTCATCAAAGGACCTCTAATTTATCAAATTATTGCTTTCCTGCAGCCTTCCTGGTCTCCTCCCAGGTTTCTCTTCATTCCCAATGCATTATGGAGATTTTCTTCTCTTGTGGCAAGAAGAAGATGCAGAAAACATCCCCCAAACCCTGGCAGGGGTGGAATGCCACATTGCAACTTTACAAATGTTTGGACATATAACTCTTACAGCTGTCGAACACATAAACTCTCAGTTACAAAACATAAAGGTATTTACAAACTTAGCCTTAACACAGCGCCTTGCAGTGCCTGAAAAGGGCTCCAGTGGAGAAAATGGGGCCCTGAGAGCAGCACATTGGGCTGTGCTGTGCCAGAGGGAAGCAGGATGGAGTTCCTAATGTCAGCTCTCAGGCTGAGAATGTTGGACTGGATGATCATGGGATGATCACTGGGCGATCTCCAGCCTCGATGATTCCATGACTCCAGCACACGGTCACAGGGGCATTTTAGGGGGTAAAACGTGGATACTGCACCATCAAAGCTCAGGGAGTACTTCTACCTGCTCTGTAAAAGGTACCACAGTCATTTGTAATTAAAATCTGTGATCTTCCCAAATGCATGACTCAGTTTTTTAGGCATATCCATGTTCTTCAATTTGTCATCCATTCCCATTTCAGGACTCCACTGGCAGATCAAACACACGGCAGTGGAGTCCTGTGATCAGTGCTAGTGAAATTTCAGATGCTTTAGATCTCTCCTCTCCACTCAGGTTTATCTATTTATGCATGACAAGGTCTTTTCCTGGCAAGCTCTTGACCCTCCTGTTTCATGGCTTGCAGCAAAACTTCCCCAACAATGAGTGCTTTTAGTTAAACATCTCACCTTTGAGTGGTGGAGAGCTCAAGCTCTTGATTTTTCATTTCTCCATAGACTGTGACTCTCTGCTGCTGCATAATGTGATTTTTCATATTTCTCCCCAGCAGTGGGGCTGTTCCATGGTCAGACCCCCAGCTCCACTGCGTGTCTGAGAGCAGACTCTGGTCCCTGCTTCTGCCTCAGATTTCTAACCCACATCACAGAATCACAGAATCACAGAATCACTAGGTTGGAAGAGACATCATCCAGGCACCCTTGGGTTAACACAGACCACGGGGCTGTAAATGGGAACCTGCTGCTCCCACAGTGGGAGCTGGATGCACAACACAGATGACAAAAGCAACCAGAGAAAGAGATGCAGGAGATGGGGGACACTGGGGGCTTTTCACAGCACCCAAAATTGCTGAACTGTGGGGAGCTGGAAGGAGAGCAGGGCTCCCTCAGCCAGAGCTCCTGTGGGTCCCTTCCAGATGAAATATTCTGTCTTTTCTCTCCTCTTCATTCCCAGTGCATGGGCAGGAGGGACACAGGGAAAGCAGCTCACAGCCTCAGCTCCCACAGCCTGGGGGATGTTCTCCCTTCTTTATAAGAATCTCGTTGCTACTCTGGATTCTTCCAGGCAGTACAGAAACAAATTGAGGCACTAAGGATACAAGATCCAACACGCCCAGCCTGGCACTGCAAATCCTGCTGCTTTACTGCAGCTCTTCTGTTCCAGCCACCACAATTTCTCACTCTGTATCTGATCACCACCTAGCAGTGAACTAGAGATGCAATTAGCATTTCCCAGATATTATCTGTGGCAATTCATAGCCATAAAAGCCAAGAAGTGAGGAAGGCAGAGCCCAGCACAGCACCCACGGAGCTTTCTGCCCGGGCAGCAGATTTGTTTTACGTGCTGGGATCTCTGACAACCACAAACAACTGGAATTTCACTTAAATTTACAAGGTAGCAATGGCTCCTAGCATCAAACAGGGCTCCGGTTCATTATCAGAAGGGTAAACTCCACTTGTTGCCTATGCCCTGCAGGTTCTCCACACAAACACTTACCTGCAGGAGGCTGGGGAGTTCTGACAAGGTCACACCGTGCAGAGGCACACCTGCCTCTTATTTACCTGCCTGGAAGGAGGCCTGAGCCAGGGTGGGGGCCCTGGGTAACAGGAGCCCTCCAGCCCCACAGCACTCAAGGCAAGGGGCCCAAAGCTGCTGCTCCAGAGCGTGGGCACATTTTCCACACAGTTCCCATGCGGGCCTGTTTGGGGAAGATGAGCCTTGGCACCATGTCAGGGAGGAGTTTCATCTCATTAGGAATATTCACTTGTTCCATGACAGTTTTCCTTGGAGTCTCAGAGTGGCAGTGGCCAGAGCTGGGCTATTTCCCTGAAGCCCTTCTGGGCTCCAAATGCAGGGAAACAACCTGGCCTAGTTAAAGCTGTAATTTGGCATTAATTACAGGTTAGTAACATTTGTATCTGTAGCTAGCTGGAATGTGCAGAGAAGGGCTGTTTGCTGACAGCATTTAGGATCCTCTCAGCTGCCACACCATCCCCAAACAAGATCCATGCCACCAAGGGTTAATTAAGTTCTCCGCTGAGCATTCCATGTAATCATTTCTGGTTATTTAGTGAGCTCAGAATTGCAAATTATTAAACCCTGCTAATAATTACTCTAAGGGGACATTAATGAGCATGGACCAAGCACGAGATTCTCGCTACACCCACTTGCTTATCCAGAGAACTTCTGCTGTTGATTGATAGAGAAATGAGAGCCAGATGAATCAGAAATATTTAGAGCTTATGGAAAAGGATTGCCCGAGTCAGAAGGGATAAATTGGCTGGTAATTCCAGAAAAGTCTAAGGTGTGATTGTGGTGCCTTGTGCTGTGCCAGGCTCCTGCTGCCCCAGCCCCACACGGGCTCCAGCCAGAGCCCTGCCAGGGCTGGGGGGGCTGCTCAGGGCTCCCCCAGCAGCACTGGGGCCTCTTCTTCAGCTGGAGGATGAGCTTAAAAAACCTCACTTAAGCACCTTTACAGGCAAAGCAGCTGGGAGAGCATCCTCAAGTTGCACTGATTTATTTTCTATTTTTCTGTAAGTAATGGATGCCCAGAGGACTCGAGGCCCCCGCTGAGGCTCTGCTCAGGTGCAGGTGGGAACCAAGCCTCTCCCACCGACTCTGGGGGGATCCCTGCTTTTCCAGGAGCAGTTTTGTGCCCTGGGAAGGCTCTGCCGTCCTGGGAACGGCTCTGCCCGGCTCCTCCCAGCGAGAAATAATCCCCCTTGTGCTTAAACTGCAAGAAATGAAACAATTAAACACCTTCTGGGAGCTGCAAAACCTGAATTCCAAATCTATCCTTTCTCTGTCATTGATTTCAACGTCTTCACATGATGGAATTTGGGGTGGGGTATTTTTGTCTCTCTCTTTAGCAAGCTGCAAAATGTTTCAGCACACTTTGAGCATATCCTCCTGTTAACTTCTCATGCACATCTTTAATTTTTGTGCGGTTTTCATTCAATCTCTGAGACTGAGGCACAGGTCTCTGCAATCCTTTTCATCTTGGCTCGTTGCACACACGGAAATGGGGCTGCAACACAACATGTTATGGCAAAGTTTCCTTTTCTGCTTCAGGAATGAATTACATTGCAGGGATCTATATTTGGAGCTCTCCGGCACCGCTCTCCATCCTGTGCCTTTTGATGTTTTATACATTTGTCTGAGCTGCCTGTCTGCCGCTTGAGCTGCCTTGAAGTTATCAAAATTTTATCATTTTTCAAGTAGAAAAACACTTTCTCCATCCCCCTCCTCTGCCCTCCCATTTGCAGCATTTTTCTCCCAGCCTGCAGAGCCCTGGGCCCGGCTCCTGCCCGTGCTGGGCGTTGTTTCCTCGGGATGGGCTCCTGCCTCTGCCCCAGCTCGGGCAGGGCAGGGGGCAGAGCAGCTGTGGCAGTGTTTCGGTGTGGGAGGGGTGGCAATGATGACGCTCTGAGCTCCTAACACAGCCCCCAACCAGGGAGCTTCATCTCTTCCCATCAGCCCGGCAGCCCCGGACCCCTCCAGAGCCAGGGTGTGCTGTAGGTGTTGGGAGGATGCTGAAAATTGCTGAATTCCTTGTGTTCTCTTCCTCCTCCGCTCGTACATTCGTTGGTTGCTTGATCCAAGTAATTTCGAGCTGGTTGGAGCAGTTTATCCAAAGGGAGCTCAAGTGGGAGAGCTCCCCTGGATGGACCTGGGACACCTGAAGCTGTGGCTTTGTCGATCCACGCTGAGCTGGGGTGCAGCAGATAAGCCCAGATATTTATCCCTGCACAGAAAGCCTTGCAGTTATTTCCAACTCTTCTGGTGTCTTGAGATGGAGCCCACGACCTGCTGTTCTTGGTCTTCCTCTTTGGAATTGGCAGCCCTCTGCTGGAGCCTGCAGCTGCCTGCTGTTCCTGCCAGCCTTCAGCTCAGAGCTTGGGAGAAGGTGGGAAAATGTCTTCTGCTGCAAGTGAGGTCTTGCAAACTGCAGAAAAATGAATTTTCATTGCTTCTTAATGATGATTAGTGATTTTGATACCACTGATCACATGCATTCCCAGAACATTTGATTAATGAGACCATTTCCAAGCACAAATAATGAGCCTGTGGCAAAAATATGCCAGGAACAGTAAGATCTGTCTGTACATCCCCCTCATAAAAGGCCCCGACGGTAAAGAAATTCCTAAAAGTTGTAGAGAAAATGGTTTTCTTCCTCCCATTTCCCTTTCCCTCTTCCCCAAGCCACTTCCATTAGAAATCACTGCATTAAGTGGAGAGCTCTTGCTTTGGGGCTGCAGGAAGAGAATACCAACCTCTTTCTAGTCATAACAAATGTGAAGGTCCCTTCTGCCCCAAACCATTCTGGAATTCTGTGATTCCATGAAAATGCCTGGCAGATGATGATTCCAGACCCAGCTAGGGAAGGTTCCACCACATTCCTGAATCCAGAAAGGTGGGAGCTCTCAGCCCCACCTGAGCTGGGCCCTCGCTGTGCCCCAGCCCTTCAGCTCCAGGTTCTGGCAGGGAGAGTGGGCAATAAAGGCTCAATTAAGTTGAGACACAAGAAGAAAGAAGATAAATTATGGCCTTGCACTTATACAGCACATTTCATCCCAAACCATCGAGTTAAGTGATTGATATACAAATTACATTTTGAGAGATCACTCTACTCCCTCCATGCCTGACATGCAGATATGTATAATGTAATCATTACTTTTTAAAGCAAACTTACTTATTAATGCAAACCCTACGATTGGGGTGAGCTTTTCTGGGCAAAGATGAATCAGAAGTGACAAAACTCCACCATCTGATGATGAGCATGCTTAAGAATGAACGGAATAATTTAGATACTTGGATTCCTCCAACACAGCAAGTTCAAAGGCAAACAGAAAACGCCTCACTTCTCTAAGGATTCAAAACAGAGTTTGCTAAAATGTAATTAAGCACAAAGTCCCTTGAAATCAATCCCTTCCAGAAACTAATACCCACCTTGCTGATTAGACCGTGGGTAAGCCAGGGGCAATTAATGCATTAGTAGGAAAATTGTTAACAGTGAGAGCAACCAGTTTTGATGGGATAATTGCTCTGAGAAAGACTACTTGATGGTTAATATCAGAAAAAGTGATGTCTTTGGGAGAGGGAAAGCTACTACGTTAACAGCAGCTAATTAACAGTGACCTGATTCCCATTAATAATCTTTTTGATTGGATACAAACTTGAATCTGGGAGGCTAATTGGCACCATCCGTACATGTCACCCCAGCTGATGGCAGCTGGGAAGTTTTCTTCTTTGTCTCAGGGAAAGAGATGCCCTTTTCCCACTCTCGTGGCAGTGGGAAGGTGTTTTGGATCAGAAAAGTGAAGCTCTGGCTCCTCATGGAGTCATTTTTCAGCCTGTCCTGGGCAGGGCTCCATCCCTGTCCAGCAGCTCTGGCAGCTCCCTGCCTCCTTCAGTGGAAGAGTGGTTGTAACTGAGGAGTAACTGTGGTGTAACTGTGGTGTAACTGTGGTGTAACCCTGCAAATGTGGCAGCCAAACTCCGTTCAGAAACCAGCCCAGGGAAATTCAATCCATTGTGTTTAACCACTCTGAGTAACGTGTCATGTTTCTAAATTTTCAAGCATGTGTTTGCTCAATGTGGCTGAGTGGAAATGTCAGGGAAAAATGTTTGGTTTTCATACTCCTGCAGTTAATGACCAATTTTCCACAAGTCATAATAGTTTTACAGCATTAGCTTTATAATTAAGTCTTTATTACGTGATGCTGTTTACTCAGCACACTGGGGTTTGACAGCTGCCCCATGGCTGTCAGGCCAGAAATGATTTGTGTCACAGAGCAACTCCCAAACCATGGCTGAGCTCCTCAGACAGCACCAGAAATCCCTCTCCAGGCAAGGAGGAGGCAATTTCAGCAGGAAACACAAAATAACCCTGAGGTGGAGCCGGCCCTGGAGTGGTGTGTGGGGTGCAGAGCTGTCCATCCCATCCATCACCTCTGCCAGCTTCCAGGGGATTGATTCCCTTTGCTCCAAAGGAAGAATCAGCTCAGGTGTTACCACAGACACCTGCCCAGGGCTGGGGAGGACACCCCACCTCTGGCAGCATCCCCAGCAGGCAGCAGGTAAATGGCTTGGTCTGCTTTGGTCACAGAATCCCAGAATGGTTTGGGTTGGAAGGGACCTCAAAGCCCCTCCAGTGCCAGCCCTGCCATGGGCAGGGACCCCTCCCACTGTCCCAGGCTGCTCCAAGCCCCAGTGTCCAGCCTGGCCTTGGGCACTGCCAGGGCTCCAGGGGCAGCCACAGCTGCTCTGGGCACCCTGTGCCAGGGCCTGCCCCCTCCCAGGAGCAATTCCTGCCCAATCTCCCATCCATCCCTGCCCTCTGGCACTGGGAAGCCTTTCCCCTGGTCCTGGCACCACAGCTCTGTAGAGATGATGCTGCTGTACCACCCCAAGAGGGATGACTGGGATCACGACAGGGAGCTGGGACTGCTGACTGCATCCAGAGCATGGAAAAGACACATTTCAGGTTTTCCCCCAGCCCTTTCCCTGCAAATGGTTTTTCCTGCACGGAAATCACAGCCAAAAAGGAGCTTTGCTACCTGTGGGTAAAGATGTGGGTGATGCACTGGGCCATCAATATTCATTCCAGAAGGGGACAAGGGCTGCAGTCGTTTGCATCCCACAGAGGGTGAAAGGTGGCAATCAGTGAATTAATCACTAATTGAACATTATACCAGTGCCTCAATGGCTGAACAATTAATGACAGAAAAACAACCACAAACAATGTATTGACCAAAAATACCTAAATTGTTTGTGTAAATTATTGGCAGTAAAGAATCTGACCAACCACTATGAACTCCTCTGCTCATTTCATAGAATCACAGAATATCCTGAGCAGGAAGGGACCCGCAAGGATCACCCAAATCCAGCTCCTGGCCCTGTACAGGACACCCCAAAATCCCAAATGGCCAAGGTCAGCCCTCCAGCACAGGGGCCCAGGGAACAGAGCCCAGGGAGCAGCTGCACTGCTGGGCACCCTGGGCATTTTCCAGTGAGTGTTCATGCAGCCAAAATCCCCCAAAAGGCTCCTCCTGAGGGGCAGGGTTTGGTGTTCCTGCCCTCTGCTCCATCCCTGCAGGATCTGCTCTTCTCATTGCCCCCACTGACCCCACTCTCTGCTGGACTCATTTCCTGCTGCTCCAAAACTGCCTCCAGTCACCTCTGAGAATATTCCGCAGGGTAAAGGAGGAATCGAGATCTGCTGGACCTGCCTCGTTGGCTTCACACCATTTCAAGGAGGATTTAAAGCAGCCCTGAGTTGTTGTGGCAGTGGAGGAGCTGAGTGGGGCTTTGCATTTACACTGCGTTGTTCTGCTCGAGATAAAGCCCAACTTAAAATCCCTTAACTCTTTTTGACAACAAATTAGTTTCAGATCAAGAGCTCCTGCTCTGTCTCAAAATATGACTTCCACTTTCAAATTATTCATCTTGCCAGAAGCTGTTGCCAACCAAAAAAAAAAAAAAAAAAAAAGGCAAATTTTTAATGGTTTGTATAATGTCTTGTTCACTTTCAGTTTTCTTCATAGAAAATTCTCTTTGTCACTTCATGCCAGAGAGTAAACTCTTCTATCACATTAATTTAGCAAGGCAGCCCAGGCTTTTGGGTAGAAACCTCTCCGCGGGAGTTTTGTGAGACCTCAAAAAGCAGAATCCCTTCCAGGTGAGCTGCAGGCTGGGCACAGTGACCCAGGGCAATCCACAGCCCCAGTAACAACGGGCCCATTTAGGACAAAAGTCTCCAAAATCGGAGATTTCAGTCAGGATACCAGCACTGGTTTGGTGGAGAGTGTTTTCAGTGCTTTCATTGCTCAGAGAGAGAAAAGCAACTGCAAACCCCCAGGAGTTCCTCTCCTCCTCCTCCTCCTCCTCCTCCTTTGGCCTGGGGACAGCACATTCTGGGAGGCTGAAGGAGGAATATTACACAATTCAGGGAGAATAAGGATATTTCCCCCCTTTTAATTGTTTGCTGCTTGGCTAGTTATTGATTAACTTTTTTTGCAGAGTTTGTTTTTCTTTGCAATCTATTGGCTTCTCGAGGCTTTTAATCAACTGTAGTTGATTGTGATTACCACGAGCTGCTCTTCAGCCTGCCTGGCTTACTCCACTTGCCCAAAGCAGGGTTTGCCTTGCTCCATATGTGTGGAGACTCCTGCATCCCCTGCCTGCCTCCTTCCCTCCAGCCAAGCCTGGATTTTGGGACAAAGGACATCAGCCAGACACATCAGCAGAAATACAGGCATTTCTTCTAAAAATTCCCAGTTGTCCTCCACTCCTGGCAGAGCTCACATCATCATCCCAGCCCCCCTCTCCACTTTTTAGGCGTACCCTGGAATATGGGATTAAACTTCAGGATGGAGCCTGAGTTTGTAAATGAAAGTTTCTGCTTGCTGAACTTGGACATTTCACAGGTGTTCTGCTTGCAGCTGGAGCAAGGCTGGGACAAGTCTTCTGTTGGCTTAATGATTAATTGTATCCAGTGGAAAATGATTCCACAGGCACAACAATCAGCACTCAGTGTTTCCAAATGTTAGTTTCTTCTATAAATGGGTGTTAGCAAGAAGCAGATGGCAAAGATAATTCACTGTCTGCTGCAAACCCTCACCCATTGTCTTTGCCTGTTGCTGCTATCTCCAGGCAATCTCTGTTTGCAGTTCTCTCCTCAGCTCTGGCCTGGGATTTGTGGGGATTTTGTCTGCTGGTTTATTTACAAACCTGTTGTTCCATGGTTTGCTTTGGGGTCCAAAAGGTCCCTGTGAGGCTGAGAGAAAGGGGTTAATTTTGATGTTCTCCTCAGAGCAGCAGCTTCAGCCCTTTGTATCCTGCCAAGGAGCCAATGCTGGAGGAGGACATTTGGGCTTTATGGCTTCTTAATAACTTTCTTTGGCCACCTGAGCAAAGAAGTTTTCAAGCACCTGAGTCACAGAAATCACCTGGGGGTCCCTGAGGTTTCTCCGGGTTTCTCTCTCCTGCGCCTTGCAATGCCAAGAGGAAGACTGGAATGAAACAGTCCCTTCACAACATCAAATGGTCCTCTGATTTTTTTAGATTGCTCTTGAGTGAAGAAGGTTGGGTATTTGACTGCCCAGATACCCTGAAGCCATCACCAACCTCCCACCACCTGTCTGTGAGGGCTTTCCCATGTGGATCTCAGCACCTCAGCTCCAACCTCAGCTGCTGCCATTCCTCCCTGGTGTCTCTTGAGCCAGATGTTCTCTCCATTTACTCTTCTAGTAAAGGTTCCTTGATTAAATTACTACTTGCTTGTTTTTTCTGCTTGTTCTCCCCTGCAGACATGTCTCCACCAGAACATCTCCCACAGAAATGTTTCTGTAATCTGCAGACAAAGTGGTCCCTGCCAGCCATTCCTTGGCCCCTCTGAGACACCCATCACTGAAAAACCCTGAGAACATCAACACCCCGGCTGTCAAGATGTCACGCAGATTTTGAAACATGTCAACTCCTTATCAGCTAGTGAGACAAGAAATCAGCTAGCTGGAGGCTTCTAGGGAAGCAGAAGGAATCATTCTCCAAACTGAACAATGCCAGTTTTCCTCCCTGCACAGCACGGAGAGAAGGTTCTGCGTTGAGCCTCTCCGGTGCAGCTGCTCCCTTGCTGTGATTTCTGTGACAGCCCATTAAAGACCATCTCTGCCATCTGTTCCCTCTGCAGGGGAAGGGCTGCTCCTCCTGGAGCCGGGGCTGTGGCCCTGCAGCTCCCCCGAGCCCCGGGCACGGCACCATCAGCCACGGTGGGAGCTGCTGGTCCTGCGGGAGCTGGGCTCAGGCTTGGACTCAGGCTCAGGCACAGGCACAGGCACAGGCACAGGCACAGGCACAGGCCCAGGCTCAGGCTCGGGCTCAGGCTCAGGCTCAGGCACAGGCACAGGCACAGGCTCAGGCTCAGGCCCAGGCTCAGGCTCGGGCTCAGGCTCAGGCACAGGCACAGGCACAGGCACAGGCCCAGGCTCAGGCTTGGGCTCAAGCTCAGGCACAGGCACAGGCACAGACACAGGCACAGCCCCTCCAGGCTGCACAGCCACCCGCAGAGCCCTCCCCACTCTCCAGGATGGTGACCATTCCCTGTTTAACACTCTCCAGTAATTCTTCTGAAAGCCACTTTGTTCCACAGAAAGCTCCTGCTCTAATCTCTGTCAGTGGAAAACCCTCTGGGCAGCTGGTGCTTCCCAGCTTCTGCTGGGGTTTAATGGCCATTTCTCAGGGCCTGAGCCTCGGGTGGGGATCTCTCCAGGCAGTGTTCCCAGGGAGGGCTTGGCCCAGTCCTTGTGAAGGTGCAGGTGCCTCGTGCACCAGGGGCTGACACCCCTCTGCTCCTCCTGCTTCCTGCTCAAGGCATCACTCACTGACAGCAAACCCAACAAGCCACAGTGGGGCAAACCTGCAACACCCAGAAATGTGTTTTCTTCCCCGAGAAACAAATCTTGCCATTGAACAGAAAAGCAGAGAGCATCAGGAATGTGTCAAACAGAAGGGATGAAAGACACGGTCCCTTCATTTCCTACCCCAAACTCCAGGAAACACAAGACTTGGAAATGTGAAAAACAACCCTCAACAAGCATCAGTTTCTGTTCAAACCTGTTCGTTTTGGTACTTGAGCTGCAACTTTTCATGGTACAAAAGCATACCCTTCATGAAATTCAGATCTGAGTGCCCCTGAACATTGAACTCAAAGTCAAAACTCAAAGCTTTGAGGTGCATGTACATCACAAGGACAGAGAAACATCCCTTATTCTGAGAGTCAATGAGTGTATAACTCTCTCTGAGGCCAAATTGCCTGTGTAGGACGTCCCTCACTACTGTAACACCAATAGAAGCCTATTTTTGTACAGCTTTAGGTCTTGGAGACAATCCAGAGGCAGCTCTTACAATCCATGCTGACTCCAGGCTGACTCACACCCTTAACTCACACATGCCATTGTCTTTATTCAGATTTCCCACTTACACTGCAGGCATCTGACACTGCTTAATTACAGCCTTTTTTCCCCCCCAGCCTATATTCCTTTTGTTTCTCCCCTTTATATTTAGTACGTTTATAAAGGAGTAGAGCAGGCATTAATGAAGACGTTTGGATTTCAAGACTTTAGTAGCACTGGAGAGGGATGGAAAAATTCTACCAACAGCATGAGCAGAGCTTTTACCAACCCCTGCCTGGTCCTGCCACGTCAGAGCCACGAGAGCCTGGCACGGTGCCACCAGGGCCAGCAGCCAGCACAGCCTCGGGGACAGCCACTACCTGGAGAGAAAGGCCAGTCCTGGTCCTTGAAGATGTCATGGCATCAAATTAGTTTTTACATCAGAATTTGCCTCCATTCAGGATCTCCTGGAGGGCTTTGCCGAGGCTCCCACAGTGCAGCTGCCCAGGGAACCAAGGCAGGCTGAGCCCAGGCTGGGCCCTGGGGACAGGGAATCGTGGAATGGGCTGGGCTGGGAGGGAATCTCTGCCCTTCCCACGCCACTTACACAGGTTTGGAAGCACCAAACCATGGCATCCTGGGCTTGTCCTGCCTTGCAGCACCAGGAGGGGGATTGGGATCTGTGTCCTCTCCTCTCAGCCAGCAGAGCCCCTCTGTCCTCTGCGAGCCCCAGGCAGATGCAGATGGAAAGCCTCATCCTGCCAGATTTTATGCAAGATGTTTTATTTATACACTCTTCCTCCCTGATTATACCCTGCTGGAAATAGAGCAACACTTTTTATTTCCACCAGTGCTCACCAGTCCTGTGTACTGGTAAATTTGCCCACTGATGCTGAAAAAAAAATTTAAAGGGATAAAGATCTCAGTGGTTGAGCTGAGCAGCTGGGCCGTGGCTGTGCCTGCAGCCAGGTAAGGTGTCACCTGTCACCTGGCAGCTGTACAAGTGTCCCCAGGGCAAGAACAGAACGAACAACCCCTGCTGCAAAGGAGAAGGAGGATCAGATGGCACAGGAACACCTCGGTGACAGCCCAGCTGAGCTGTGAGCCCCGGGGCTGACCAGGAGCACAGAATTCCCATCTTCTGAGGAAAGAGGTAAAGTAAGTGCTGGCAATAAAGGACTGAAGTTAGTGCCAGCAGTAAAGAACTGAAGTTATTGCCAGCAGTGCACCTCATTCCACGCTGGAGCCCCTGCCTGGCCACCTTTGTGAGCACAGGAGAGCGCTGCCCACTTTGCCCCTGGCCCTGGGGCACACCGGGGAAGCAGGGCGGTCCCGCATTCAAAAATTCATTTTACCAGATTTATCCCCACTTTATTCTGCCTCCTTTCCTGAGGCCGCTTTGTGGAGGTGCAGAAAATGCGAGAGCTCAAAGGAAATGCAGAAAGTGCTGAATGAAAGGGCGGCAGAAATGCGAGGGGAAATGAATTTCCTGGTCCGGGCGGCTGCTCAGGGCTGCCCCGGGGGGATGAGGACTCATCAGAGCGTGGCTGCAGAGCAGACCTGGCCCAAAGCCGCTGCATTTAACAGATTACAGCAGATTATCCCGAATAATGATTGATTTCTTTGGAGCTGGATTTCACACGCCTGGTTTCCAGCCCAACCACACAAATTGGCAAAGAGCTGACGTGGGCTGGATGAACAAGTGCAAGGGGATGCAAAGCGCTGCTGATGGGCTGTTACTCACAGAGACTCAGGTGTGCAACAATGCAAACTCACACTGACATTCTCCTGACTTCTTCCTACACTCTTGTTCCATACAAGGCTGAGGATTGGGGTGCAGAGCTGCAGCTGCCAGAGCTGTCTGCAAGCTGTGGAGATGAACAGAAAGCTTCAAAGAACAAAATGTTGATGAAAACCAGAAATGAAAGTGTATGAAAAGGAAAATTTTCTTTCTGTTTCAAAGAAATTATGCATTCTCCAGAACATACCATTGGCATTTCTGAACCCAAATGCCTACGGATTAAAAAAAAAATGCATTGAGAAGTCTCCAGAAATACAGGCAGATAATAAAGACAGCCTTTACCCTTCCTTCCCTGGTCTGTTTTATTTCACAGGGAGAGAGGAAAAGAAAACTCTGTGCAAGGCAATTGGAAAAGTTAACACTGAGCAAAGAATTCAAATGGTGTGACCAATGTGGCTTTCAGAATAATAAATGGCTCATTTCACTGATCAGCCGCACTTTTTTTTTTTTTTTTTTTTTTTTTTTTTTTTTTTTTTTTTTTTTTAAGACTGGCTTCAGAATCTTTATTCAGTTACTTGGATCTATTGATGCCTCTTGTGCCAAATCAATACTCTTTCCTAGAGAACATGGAGTAAAAATCCATACTCCTCCTGCCCGGCAGTAAAACCATGGGAGCTCGGAGTCCTTGTGCCCGGGTGGCTGCTCCGTGGCTCAGGTGTTACAGCTGTCAGGTGTGGCTGCTGGGTAATAAACTAAAAACCCTCTCATTTCCTGCACTGATCTGCACTTAGCCCCTCTTGGCCACTGAGCTGGAGCGTGGTTTGCAGGAGGCTCAGGCTGGGACTTCTCCTGCTGGCCCAGAAGGCACAGCCAGGACAGAGAGGGGGGCTCAGGGGATGGAACATTCCAGAGCTTCCCTGGAGCACAGGCTCTGGGGAGTGGCTGTCCCAGAGGGGATTCCTGCACTGCCCCACTCACGTTTCTCCCCTGAATGGGGAGCCCAGACCTGTGCTGGGCTGACTTCATTCTTCCTCTGCTTCTCCATTCAGGCTGTGTTCCTTGCTGGGGCTTTTCCTTGGGTTTTTTGTTTTCTTTGTTTTCTGGGTTTTTTTAAAGGGAAGAAAAGAGAATCTGAAGAGTCATACAATTTTTGCAGAGTACACAGAGACTCCTGTGAGATAGTGAGAGTCCAAGAAACAAAACAGGAATGAGATAAAGTTTTGGCTTATCCTTATTTTTCCTACTTTTAACAGAATTATGGATGAACTTTTTTTTCTGTTTGAACCTCCTTCTTGAATCCAACTGTCTTCTTGTTTCTCTGGATTCCCTCAGGGCTGGCCTCTCCATTTCCATGCCTGCTTGTTCCAGCCCAGCCCTGGAATCTGCTTTGCCCCAGAGAACACAACCAGGAGCATTTTATTTTGATTTTGCTCTTGTCTGACTGCTCTTGCTCGGCTGATGAGCAGATCCTGACTCCTCTTTGAAGAGGCAGATACCAGGCTGGAGTGCTGGGGAGCTCCACACAGCTTCAATAAATAGAGTTCATCAAAGCATGAATAGGAAACTGGATAATTAAAACTCGTTAAACCTGCCCCTGTGAAAGGCTCAGGAGAGCAGGACCCTTCATGTACCAACTGTCCCTGTTTTATTGAGGATAAAAAAACCAGAACTGCTCGTGAGAGAAAAAATATTTGTAAGGGTTTTTGTTTTTCTTGCATCTCCAAACCATTTTTTTAGCGTGGTTGAGTAGATAGGAGGCATTTTTAAGAAATTTCTTATCTAACCAGAGAATTAGAAAAGGAAATGTTAGTTGGAACAAAGTGTTCCCTTCAGTGCAAGGGTTTTTCTCTTCCAGCAGCTCTGCTTTCAAACACACAGAGAGATTAAAGTTATTTGTTTTATATTGCCAAAGGTACTGCACAAGTGTATGTATTTATGACCGGTTTTTGAGATCAGATTTATTACAGAATTTAAACAAATTTACATTAAAATGAAAGCTGACCTCATTCACCCCATTTTATGATCATTACAGCAGCAGCCTAATCTGGATCATTTCTTCGTTGGTGTTCAGTGCACTTTGAATGAGTTTGTTGCTGTGGATTTGAGTAGATTTGTATCTTCCTCTCCTTTGCTTTACTACGTCAGGTTTTCTTTCTTTTTTTGCTTGTTTTTCTTCCTATTTCATTTAGCTGCAGGAATGTTAACCCCATCCTGGAGTGGAACCAAACAAGTCTCTGGCCATGCCTGGTAGGATCAAACCCCACCACCCTTCCTCCTTCCCCATCCTGCTGAGCTCAGGGAGCAGCTTTTGTAAGGAGCTTGTCAATAATTGATCCTAAAAGGATTTCAGCCTGTCTCAGTCATGCTTTCCCTGCCACATTTACTCCAACATATGTCTGCAATCCACTGGGGCAACACAAGCAGATCAGCGTCCACATGACTGCACTGGGGAGCTAAAAATAACCTGCTCAAGTGAATACATTAAGTTCTTTATGCAAAACGCCTCGTGTTAAGTCTCTGTTTGCACTGCTGATAAAACGTGTGTTGAAATATCCGTGGCCTTGATGTCTCGTATTCACAGAAAAGGGCTTTGGCAGCCAAAAATCCCACCCACCACAAAGGCTTAAATAGCAGGCACATTAATCTGTTTAATTTCTCCATTCTCGGCTGTTTTGAAGGTCAGGTGTTTGCCTGCTACACCTAAACAGCTTCCAACCCGCTGAACAAAGAATGGTTAAAATTAGACAATTAGGGCTTAGAGAGAAGTGTCTCTGAGTAGTCATTCAAATCCAAGAGGAAATTTCAATGAGATCGTGCTTGTTACTCCTTGGTGTTTGCTTTCTGCTAATCTCGGAGCACTCCAGCTCTGAGAAGGTGGAAAAGCCTGTCTGTCCCTCCACGTGGGAGCTGATGGAGGCTGCTGAGGAGCAGCCAAACCCCCAGCTCCATCTGGAACTGAGAGCTTGCAGCAGCTACAGAAACTACAGCCAGTGCTCTTTTCTCACTGGCAGTGATTAATTATCAGCTGCTGGACCAGGAGGAGAAATACGGAATTTTAGAGGCACAGAGGTCCCTGAGCTGGAAGGGACCCACAAGGTGCTTTTCTCTAAGCACCTCTTTTCTCTTTGTTCCCTGCGAGAAAAGATCGAGCCCCACCTCTCTGCAGCTCCTTTCAGGGTCTTGGAGAGAGCTGTGTGGTCCCCAACGTGCTCAAATAAAAATACATTTATTTATTGACAGTTCATAACCTTCCCCATTAGTAGCCTCAAAGCACTGCTGTAAAGCAAAGTAAAACTATTTATGGGAGGGCAGAGAGAAAGCAGAGCTGGTTTGAGGACAGGCTCATTTTCCTCCATTCTGAGCTCTCTCTAGTTGGAAGTTGTACATCTCCATAACACAGCTCCATGCCATGAAAATCAAAAAGCCTGAGCCCCTCTGAGTAACAAACATTACTAAAAATGCATTGAAAAAAAAATCCATGATGCTTTTTGCTGCAGAGCAAGACACGGCTTTGGGGGTTTATGAGCATTTCGTGAAAGATGCAAAGGACTGCAAAGAGCTGCCTATGTGGGCAAAGGAAACACAACTTGGTGCTTTCATGTTGGCAGGAACTTCTTCCTGAATGGGCCTTTGTGCCATTGATCCCTCCTGGAGCAGAGTCAGAGCAGAGGGTCCCTGCAAACACACGAGCTCTGTTTCCCAGCACAGCAGGAGCTGCCCAGGGCTCCCAGCAGAGCGAGCTGGAGGTGATGCCCTGGATTGGCCATCTCTGGGATGTGCCAACAGGAACAAAGAAGGAGCTCTGTGACACAGAGAGCTGGCATGGAGAGAAGAGGTGCATGGGCAGAGCAGAGGAATGGGCTGAGCTGGCCTGGGAGCCTCTGGCTTGGAAAATCCTCATATTTTGAAAAGGATCTTTCTTTTGTACAACACTTGAGGAGCAGCCTTGGTTCTTCCATAATGAAATTTCTCCATGGGAGCTGGTGAGAGCTGGCACCTTTCCCTCTAAGATAGCTCTGCTGTGGGAACCCCTTCCCACCAGGAAATCCTGCCTGGCCTGGGAGAGCAGTCCTGTGAAGGACAGCAGTGCGAGGGCAGCAGGGGACAGCAGCAACGTGCCAGCCACTCGTCCCAGCTGCCCAGAGCCCCATCAGCAGTGTCACCCACGGTGTCACCCAGGTGACACTGGCACCTCCCCCTGACATTTCCTGAGGTTTCAGTCCGAGAAGCTTCTCTTTGGGGCTGTCAGCAAATGTGACACTCAGATACAAAGCAGCAAAGACTGCTTCTGACAGCTCATGTGAAAGAAATATGAGGGGAAATGGATTGAAATAAAATAAGGAATGAGGTGACAGAAGGGGCTTTATTTGATAGAAAGGATTTTAAAGTGGGATGTCTGATAGGCCTCGTTAATCATCATCTGCAAACAGGAAAAAGCTTTCATTTAGAGTCGTGGAATTGCTAAGGTTGGAAATGACCTTTCAGATCATCAAACCCAGCTGCCAGCCCAGCACTGTGTTCACCACTAAACTCTGTCCTCAAGTGCCACATCCACACGTTTCTGAACACTTCCAGCCATGGGGACTCCACCACTGCCCTGGGTGTTTGGCTGATGGCTGAGAACTCCCCTGAGCATTGCTGAGAGCCAGCTCTGGGCACAGAGCAAAGGGACACCCTCACCCAGAGCCAGCTGCCCTCCCCAGGCAGCCAAGCCTCACTTCACTCCTCCTGCCTGGTCCCAAAGAACTCTGAGTAAACTTCACGACAGAAAAACCTACAGAGTGCATTTCTAAACCTCAGACACTCCACACACCCTCCTTACACTAATTAGCCCAAGGCTTTTGGCAAGTTCACACTGCAAAAAAAAAAAAAAAAAAAAAAAGAGACCTTTCTCAATTGTTTTGAAGTGGACAAAGCCTGGTAAATGTTCCTGATTGCTTGGGGAGGGGGAGGGTTATTCTGTGTGCTGGTTTAGAGCACCTTTGGGTTATTATATTTTCATGTGAGCACTTTCACATTATGGTGAGGGTAATCATGGCTTAGGGGAAGGTGCCTCAGGAGTGGCTTTGGGAGCGCACAGCACTGTGTGTGTGTTCCTAAGGAAATGATGCTGCTGCCACTGCCAGCACTTTCACACAGACCTGGGGCCTCCCTCCTCCCCAGGCACAGGGGGAACAGGGAGGGGGTGAGAGCAGACAACACAAATGGGTGACTGAAAGGATTTCCCAGGCCCTGATCCACGCCCAGGACAGGCAGATCTGCCCTGGTCCACCCCCAGCCCTCTGGAATACCGATATAATTTTTTATCCCCAGCTATTCAACAGGATGACAGTGAGGGCTGCCTGCTGCCTGTGGCACTGGCACAGGTGCCCTAAGGTGCTTCCCTAATTCTTCTAACTGGTATTTCCATAACAAGCTTTTCACTGGAGAGAGAGCTCACATTAAGTACCTTTTCTTGTCCAATATTCCTTCTCATTTTTCTTCCTTGTCTCTTACTAACATCTGTTGAACAAAACTGATACCAACAGGGGATCCACTGCAGTCGTTCCAGGGCTGCACCATCAATCCAGGTGCTTGGGAAGTTAAAACCAAAACCAGCCTCATGTTCAAGAGGAAGGGTAGGGCTCAGTGAATCTGTTTACCAATAAGCAAGTAGATCTTTATGGGAGCTGTGCTGTCTGGCTGCCCTGTGCTTTCCCTGTGTGTTTGCTGTTTGTTTGTTGCTGCTGGGCACAGCCAGCCCACGTCCCCTGTGCCACTGCCCATCCCCGTGAGCTGGCTCAGGGCCAGTTCTGCCCAGCCAGGGGGTCAGTCCTGGCACTGCCCCTGGGCTTTGGGCTCACTGCTGCTTTGCCTTTCAAGAGACACACACTCCATTTACTGCCCTGCTTACATCAAAGAGCCCACTGAAGAGCTGTGCACCCCAGTAAATCACAATTATCAAGCTCAGCCACTTGACCAGAGGCTTTGAACCCCTGTAAAGTCACAGTTAAAGCTCTGCACTCACCTGCATGAAGGTGTCTTAGTTTGCATCCCATAACACACGTCCACCCCAGAGAGACAATGCACTCATGGGTTTATGGGCTCTCTATATTGGCAGTCCTTCAGGAGCTCTCTGAGCAGGCAGCTGCTCCAGGTAAGGATTTGGAGGCACTTGCAGGCTGCAATGATGTGCTCAAGTGCAGAACCTCCCACCCAGGGCTGCTGATCCACTACTGCCACCCCAGAGACTGCAGCTCGTGGCTCTCCCACCCCAAGGAAAGACAGATCTGAGCAGAGCATGCAAACCCTTCAGACATGTGAAGAATAAAGAACAATAAGGCAAGAAGTTCACCACAGATGTGTTTGCAAAAATGAACAAAACAAGGTCCTGTAATGACTGAGATAAATAAAAGCCATCCCTCAAGCCCCTGATAGTTTTCTACTTCCCAAAGCCTTATGAGTCTCTTGTTTCTGAAAAATTAAGCCAGAAATCTAAAAATCATCAGCTATATACCAGTTTTTTCCCTGCTATTGCCATTTCTGGTCTAATTAGCAATCCCTCAAACACAGATTCTGTCTCAGGGCCTTTCAAATCCCTGCAGGAGCAGTGGCTGCTGTTCAGCAGGAGATGGAGCTCCCAGGGGACAGAAGCCTGAAAACCCCCCAGGTCTGGCTGGAGCAGGACATTGCTGACCCCACAGAGGCTCCATTGGCCCCAAATGCTGGCAGGGAGGTCACACAGAGCCTCAGACAGAGCTGACCATCAGCGAGGTGATTGCTGAGGAGTCCCCCGAGCCCCGGGGAACCCGGAGCTGTGCAGGGAGCAGCAGCAGCAGCAGCAGCAGCAGCAGCAGCCCAGGGGCACAGAGCAGAGAGTGCCAGCAGCCAGGAGAGCCAGGCAGGCTCTGGCACTCTCAGAAAACCTTCAGAAAACCCCCTCGTCTGCTTTCAGTCAATATTTAGACTCTCACTAGGCATCATCTCCTTATTCTGTTAACACTCAGAGCTGGGAGACAGGTTTGGAATTGGAACAGCCACGTTTCCTGGCATCTTCTCCTCCAAATAACTGGCAAACTTATTTTTGACACATATTTGCATTTCTACAAAGCTCTCTGTTTGGGTGGATTTTCCCCATTTTCGTGCAGGGTAATGCAGCACTCAGAGTTTCCCTGGCTGCAGATGGGGACAAGACACAATTTTGTGACCCAGCTGCAGCAGGGGAGATTGGAAGTGAGGGGTTTAACACCATTCTCTCTTTTCCACCATCCCCTGCTCTGTTTCACCTGGTGATTTGTACAGGAGCTGCAGAGTTATCCCCTCTTTCATTTCACACCCCATTCACTGTCCCAGATCCCCTCCCAAAGCCTCTCCCTCAGTTTGTTAGTGATCACTTCATCATCCTCATCCCAGAAACCCATCCAAGCTGGCAAATATCTGGGTTTCTAATTAAGCTGGTGAATTCCAGATTTCCCATCTCGTGCCCCAGTGAGGGAGAGGGACTGGCAGGGGTGTGAGTTCATTTCCCACTCGGTGTTTGCAGGCAGCTGCTGCCTCTGCCCTGACAGCAGGCCTTGCACTCAGAAAGCTCCCAATACTTCTGAAATCCCACCTCAGCCCAGTTAAATGTTTTCCTGAGTTTTAAACCAGGCTCTGACTCAAAGCTGGCTGCATCGAGATAAAAAAGGTCTTTTTGACATGTTTTGACCAATTTTACTGTTGCCACAAAGTGTTTTTTTCTTCTGACATTCAGAGGAGGAATTGTTCCATCTCCCCTCCAAAGGGATGTCATTAATTCAGGCGTCTGTGTTCTAAATGTGGGTTTTGCTGATATGTTCTGTGTGTCTTTCAAAGCCAAGTCTCTCCCATCTCATAGTTCTGCAGCACAACAACTATCACAGTCTGGAGCAATGCACCACTGAGGAAAATAATTATCCAAAAAGTAATTAAATTAATTGACCAGGGAAGTGATTATGTGAGACTGTGGGGATAATTAAAACTAACACATGTTTTGATGCATTTATAGCATAAATGCTGAGGGGCTCAGTGTTAACTGGTCTTTCCAGCACTGTTCTTCAGCCAGTGCAGCACCCAGGCATCTCCCATCCCGTCCATCACAGCAAACTGCAGCCACAAATATCCCAGAGTCCCAGAATGGTTTGGGTAGGAAGGGACTTTAGAGTTCATGCAGTGCCAGCCCTGCCCAGGGACACCTCCCACTGCCCCAGGCTGCTCCAAGCCCTGTCCAGCCTGGCCCTGGGCACTGCCAGGGGAGCAAATATGGATATGCACTCTTTTCTCAATGATGTTCCAGTAAATGGGACCCCCTCTCTCAGGGCTCACAAGGAACAGAACTGATATTTCAGTCTCATAAAGGCAGGAGAGAAGATGGAAGCAGAATCATTGTTCACCTCAGAACTCACAGAAGCTGCCAGAACAAGGTTTGAATGCAGCAAATGGGGAGTTCTTGAATTGTCTGCTTTTAGTTCAACTTTTAGAGCAGCCGGTGAGCTGGGAAGTGCTGCCAGGGGAGGCTGGGAAGCCAGAGGATGGAGATGGAATTGGGGGATTCACGGACAACAGGTCTGTAAAGAGCTCCTGAAAGCAGCAGGCAGGGACTTACCCCTGATCAGATTTTGTAGCCCTGCTTGGTCTGGGGTGTCCCCTGGCTCTGCTGTGATGGGAAGAGATGGGAACAGCCCTGGGGCCCTGTGTCCCAGGTTTCCTCGTGCCAGGAGATGTTCCCGTGTCCCTGTTTGTGGCCTGGAGGGACAGCAATGTCCCAGATCTAGGCTCCTGCTCCTGCTCAGGTGGCTGCAAAGGCTTTGGGATCTGCTGAAATCAACTTTACGTGAATGGACAAAAACTCCACGGAACAAAGATCATCTGAGCAGGAGAAAGATGGATGGACAGTCTTAATTAACTGTTTCTTGTGTCATATTCTTAATAATTTGGTTGCTATTCCTGCAGTCTGTTACAAACTTCATTAAATCTACTTGCCTCAAGGGCATTTCTACCTCTTCTAATCAGCCTCTATCCTGTCAAAGATGAATTGCCTGATGGGATAAGTTGATCCTACACAAATGGAGCTTGCTTTGAACTTGTGGTGATAAGTAGCACCAGACAGGAGGTTTTTCTGTTGTTTATCTTGGTACTGATATGGCATGAAATAAAAATGGGTGTCACTTTTCTGGATGAGCCACATCCATCAGACTGAGCAGAGATTAGAAAATACTACTCAACTTACAGAAACAAAAGGAAGTAAACTGGAACACTTAAGAATAGACTTCCAGTTCTTTTGATGTCTGCATTTAATATTGATGCGCTGATGTGATCATTTTCAAAATTTAATCTTTTCCAGCAGATCAAAACCAAGCTCCCCAGTTTTATTCACGGAATGGTTTTGGGCTGGAAGGAACCTCAAAGCTCATCTCTGTAGTTGATATTTTTGAGGAGCAGTCGACAAGGGTCCCCATGTCCTGCACCTGCCATGGCTTTGCAGCTCCTGACACCTGTCTGCTTCTGCCCTCTCCTCTCCAGGGGATGGAAACCCTCCCACCTGGGAGCAGAGCAAGGAGCCTCAGCACAGCTCTCCAGCCCCACTGCTTTGTGATGCTGCCCTGTGTCTCTCCAAGCTCCTGTGCTGCTGTGGGCTGAGTCCGTCCCAGAGCCCAGGGCACTCCTGGCTGCTGTGCCACGGCTGGAGAGACCAGGGTCAGTCCCAGAATTACAGCAGCAGTGCTGATGGGGGTGTAATCCCTTCATTAACACATATTTTAAAAAGCACTTTATGTCTATGATAAAAAAAGCATTGAAACTAAATGCACTAACTCAATAACAGCATAACCTACTTTCTTCCAAATAAGAAAGCAGGGAATTATTAGACATCAATGCATCATTCACTAATGAGTTGTAATTCTGTATTAATTTACCAAATAGCTGATTAGATATGGGAGATTTACAAAATAAATTAGAGATTGTGGTTCCAGAAAACCAGCTCAACATTAGAGGAAAAAAAAGTCGTTAAATTTTTCTCTATGGTGCACCTGAAATTATCAATTAGTTGGCATTTAAGTAGAATTGATTTTTAAATAGTCTGAACTGACAGGTTATAACATTGGAAATAACCCAGGCAAGAGTACAAACATTCCACTGCAGTGCTCTGGAGAACGAGGATCCCATACATTAAAGCATTGCCAGGTTTAGGTATGAGAATATTTGTGTAAATTCTATGTACTGGTCCCATATGTGTCCAAGAATCAGCTGTTACTCAAAAGTCCCATCAACCCCATCCCTATTTTTAAAAAATCTACAAGAACCCAATCATTTTCCCATGAAATTTCAAACCTACCCCCTTGGGGTATTTGAAGGACCACAGAGCTGTAGATGCAACACCCAAGCGGATCTGTTCACTCAGTGAAACCAGAGCTTCCCAGCAGCAGCTAGGTCAGACAATACACACATTTTCCTGCTTGTTGGTTGCTCCTTTAATACATTTTCTTGTCATCTCAGCCCTACCCTGAAGCCCAGAGAGGCATTTCCAGAGGGTGGGAAGTGCTCAGTGTGCACCAGGGGAGAACTCCCTCGTGCTGCCGATGTTCAGCTGTTCCTTTCACTGTTTTAAACATTTCCTGCTTTGTTTTTCAGTTTCCATTTTTGGATTCCTTCAAGCACGTTGGATTTCTGTCTCTGGGAAAGGACTGTGATCACAGTAAAATGCTGCACATCATCTCCAGCCTGTCATAACTCTGACACGTACATCACAGAGAAGTGTCACAGTGTTAATTTTAGGAGTAAGATCAGTAATTTTTCTGTTACACGTCCCCTGATTGTTTTGCCAGTTACAACACAAACTCAGATATATTGACGATACAGAGCTGCAGTCTGTAAAGACTCAGATTCAGCTCCCACTTTTGAAGGAAACTGACGTTAGATTTTTTCAGGATCTGCCTAATTATATTCTGTACAAAGCAAATGTGAGTTTTTCAATTGCCTCTTTTGTATCAGATGTTTTTCTTTAAAATGACTGAGGAATTCCACACCTTCCCTGCTTTAGAAACAACCCTGAAAATTGCATGTTTTCTATGAACCGAGTTGTGAAAAGTAAGAAGAAAACAACACAAATGAATTGAACTAAATCTTAAAAGAATTTGTTTGAGCAAGAAGACACAGAAATTCTCCCATACATTTTCCTATGAGATGTGTTAATCCCAACAGTTCCTGACAATGGTACCAAGAGGAAAAATCAGGTAAATCTGGTGTGTGAATAGGAACGTGGAGTGCTGAGAGACCTCGGAGCAGAAAAGCAGAGATGACATTTCTCACAGTGAGAAACATCTTACTCTGCTGAAACTTGAAATAACCAAGAAGAAAGAACTTACACAAAAAGCTCGTGCATATCTAGAACAGCTGCAACATCAGGAGGGAAAATAGCACAGGAGATGTGAGTTATTGTTGGGCTGTGAAGTATTTCTGTCCACACACCCAGAGCTGAGCACCTACTTCCATACATTAAATCCTGAATGAGAATCAGCCACGGGAAGCACCCAGAGATCTGCTCACACCATTTGTCACTGCAGCAGGGGCAAAAAATCCCACAAAACCTCAGAACTCACGAGACCCCTAATTCTCTAATTTCTCTGCAGCCAAAGGGGAATCTGAGCTCCTGTCCCAGGTGTCCCACACAGGACAGGGCTCCTCTGTTGGTGCTTCTGTCTCAAAGGGTCAAGGTGCTCCAATGGCAGTAAAAGATGCTCCAGATCTGATAAATAAAGTGAGCAAATGGACTTGGAGTGAAAGGATGAGCACTAAGGTGGGACATAAATCCCAAAGTTCTCCCTGTTTCTTCACCTCCAAAGCCAAGGCTGGTGCACATTCCCTCTGTCATTCCCTACCTTTCTCCATACCAGAAAGGAGAAGATCTGAGCTGATAGAACCCAGATTATTTATAAGGATTGCCTCCCCCAGGCTCCCCTGGATGTGCAGAAAACCCTTGTTATTCTGCCATCCCATCCTGGTGGGAGCAGGAATCTCCTTCCTGCACAACAAGGTCCTTTCAAAACAAACCCAGCAGGCTCAGGCAGGGAAGGGGCTCGTGCTTTGCTCTCATTCCCTGTGGCTCTGACTCCCCTTCCAGTTCTTGCTCTAACAGAGCAGCAGCAGCAGCAAGAGCAGGTGCTTCTCCAGAAAGTGAGAGCTCCTCAGATGCCCCGTGCTCTCCTTCCAGAGCAGGGTCCCTCTGCAAGAACACACCCACAGTGGGACACATTCAAGCTGGGATGTTTAGCTTTTGTCCTGACCCTCTTACCGAGTTTATCAGCACAATTCCTCTACAGCCAGAGCAGATGTTTTGGAGTGAGCACTGTCACCTTTCCAGGGGTTTGAGTTGAGGTGATTCTCGCAGCTGCAGGAAATGCCAGGCACCTCACTCCAGGCACCCCACCAGGAGGCATCCCCAGGCTGCCAAGACCAGCACAGTTTAGAGGCTAACCAGGGTCAAATGAGGGGCATAATTCGGGGCACATTCCCTGGCCATTCCCTGATTCCTTTTCACCAGCAGCCAGGTGTAAAGGGCAGCACCTTGGCTGGGCTGGCACCGAGGAGCTGTGCTCAGCAGGTTCCAGGCACTTCCCACGTTGGTTCTTAGCTGCAAACTGGGAACAGCCAAGCAGCCCCTGAGCAGGGCTGCTCCCAGCAGGGACAGTGGCTGTGTCCCAAACCTGCCTGTCCCCCATGAGGGGTCCCCAGGCACCAGAGCCCTTCCCACGGCCAGGCCAGGGCTGCAGAACCAGGGCAGAGAATCTCCTGGCCTGGGGCCCAAGGGGGGAGGAAACGGCCCATTCTGGGTCTGGAAACTCTGAAATCTTTGGAAATGAAATGTTGCACTTGACTGCTGAGAGAAAAGGCAGCTTTTCTTTTTGAAATCAGCTCAACTTCCCCAGCAGGGAGGGAACAGAACCTGCAGCTGTGCTCTCCCAGCTTGGGAAGAACATTCCCATCAGGAGTGAGCTCAGAGCACAGCACCAGCACGGGGCTGGGAGCATCAGCAGATATCCCAGCAGGGAGAACCTTTACAGCACCCCCTAATCTGGGAGAAACACCAGAAATGCTAAAACAATAACCCCCAGCTCTGCCCTCCCACACAGCCCTGCCCTCACCCTGGAAGGCTCAGCTCCTGCAGCACAGGCAGTGTAGGTGGATTGGGAAAAGAGAAACGTGCTCTTTTCTGCTGAAGAGAAGCCCCAGCAGCCACAGGAGAGGGGTGAGAGTCCAGTGTGGTGGCCCTGCAGGGCTCTGAGTGCGGGGCATTGTGAAGGCAAAGGATCAGGAGCTATTTCCAGCTACTGATCTGTTCCAAGCCCTGCCTAATTACCTTTACTTCACCCCAAATTTTAAATTTCCTTGAATTCAGTCTAAATTCCAGCGCAGACCTTTGCCAAGAGGCCCAGGACGGGGGAGGGAGCGTGGCGAGGGCTGTGTGGGGCATAGCCAGTCCTGGCTGCTCAGCAGAGCTGGGGCTCCCACACAGACCCCAAAGCACGTCAGGAACCTCTCTGCTGCCCTGTCCTGGCTGGCCAGGCCTGCTCTGCTCCCTGCCTGCACCTTCTGCACCAGCCCAGCCCTGAGGAACACCAGGGCTTTCCATCTGGGGCTTTGCTGTCCCTGCTGCAGGAGGGCACAAACCCAAAATCATGCACAATGCTCGATATTTTCCCAAACTTTATGCATAACCATCACAGCAGACAAGAAGGGCCACAAATAATTCTGGTGCTTCCAAAGAAAATCAATGTCCTTATCAACAGCAAATGGTAGCTGCAGTTATGAATATTTAACATAGAGTGTTGCCATGAGTTTAGAAATGCCTTGTATGCCCCCAACACAGCCCTGTAATAAATGCCATGGTCCTGTGGGATAGTTTTTAATAAAAAGAAATCAGAAGCATTAAAGCTAAGCCATTAAGTGCTGGAAGTAGTCCTGAATGCCAAATGCAATCTCTGCAACCCATCACTTTATCCCAGCCCTAAGTCTGGGCCCTTCCTCACAGATTTCAAATTTATCCTTTTTGTATGATAAACCATAAAATGTTTTTTGTGTTGCTGGATAAACAGCAAGTGCAGGTCCCTTTATCACAACACCAGTACTTAAAGGAACTGAATAATAAATCAAGGCCAGGGCCAGGCCCATTCTTGCACATGTAAATGTTGTTGTTATTGCTGCAGTCCATGCAGGAAAACCACAGTTTGCTCAGATTTGCCATTTGGGGCCGCTGGAGGTGATGGAGTCACCACTCAGGAACACCAAACCCAGCACATCTGGCTGAACATCTGGACTCAAGCTGCCATTATTAGGAGGCCCAAGCCAAGCCTTGCCCATCCCCTGCAGCTGTGGGCTCTGGGGTGAGGACTCAGCCCCTGTCCAGCCCAGCAGCTTTCACTCCCTTCTCCCTCACTGGGAATTTTCAGCTGCTTTTCCCAATGAGGAGTTCTAGAACAGCCTGGAAGCTGCTGTTCCTCTCTCTCACTTGCCAGCTCAACCCTGCAGGTTCCCAGACAAATGCAGAAACCAAACCAGTACCAGTAACAGCACATCCAATTGCTCTTTCCCCAGGCTCAGGAAACTACTTCCAGCTCATTCCAGTGCATTTCCAAAAAGGTGGTATTCTGGCTTTATTTCTCAAAAATCTTCTCAAATCCTTTCAGAATTTATAAAGTTATTAACAAAATTGATATTTGAAAATGACAGTATTTTGTAGCTACATCCATTACATTTAAATAACAAGCCAAAAATGGATGTTTTTTCTTAGAACATTAAGTCCCAAAGTCTCCCTGAGGAGTTCCAGTGCCAAAGTGTTGGCATTTGGGGGGAGAAGCTGGGGTGTGTTCTGCTGCCACATGTGCAGTGATGCAGCAGCCCCTGCTGCAAGAGGGATTGTGCCCATGCTGGGGTGAAAATATTTGAATTAATAATTTTTATATTTTTCATAAAAGATCCCGGATTTTTTAAGTAGGTTATACAATTTCTGGATTAATAGTCAAGCTTTTAATGGAGATGACCCAAAGCCATTTGCTGGGTAGGAAGGGATGGGAATTAGGGGAGTTGAATAAATACTCTATGGTAAAGTTTCACTTAAGTAAATGACTTGTGTGCACAAATAACATGGGAGCTGTAAATAAAATCATCCTCAAATTCTGTCAAATAGAAGAGTAATTATGGCTTCTGCTTGTTATTAATAAAGTGAAACGTTAGCTGAGCTTACACAAAAACAAACACTTCTGATTTCATTGAAGATTAATGCTGATGTGCCAAATTGCCAGCCTAAACTTAATTGCTCTTTTTTATCTCCCTGAAATGATAAGAAGCAGCCACAGAAGTGGTTCTGGTGACCTTGGATTTACATAGGCCCTCAGTCACAGGAAATCTACTGCTTTTCTTTCTGACTCCGTAACTTCACTGGGGGTTGCAGGATGCCAGGTCCCCTTCCAGGTTTCCACCCTGCTCTGCAGAGCCCAGCTTGAGGTTCACGTTTAATGAGATTCATCTGAACCCCCACAGTCCAAGGGAACTATTTTTCCCTTTGTGTGACAACCTAAACCCAAATTTTGTACTATTTTAAAGACAACGTGACTCCTTTTCCCTCCCCATTTGTGTTTTGCAACAATATACTTGCAGAACTGAAAAATATCACCCAGCTACTCCCCATCTCCATGGCAACCTCCTGCTCTGGCTCCAATTGATAAATACTTCCCAAAGCCTGTTACTGTAGGTTAGTTGTTGCAAAAATTATACATTATCACTCACAAAGAAATCCGAAGCATTCAGCACGGTCCCTGGGTGGACACCACGGACTGATTTTAGCCCTTGTACGCCTGAGCATCCTTCATTTGTTCTGGTTTTCCAGGCAGTCAGTAATTGCAGACACAGTTCAATCCATTTCTGTGCCCAAGCTGTGACTTTGCAGGGTTTTGTTAAGGGTCACAGTCACTAAAAGGCTTCACAGGAGCCCACGGGAGAGGGGGAGAAGCAGATCCCCCCTCCTGCCCTCAGGCAGAGGAAGCTGCTGCTGTCCCAGCCCTGCTCCTCCTGCACAGAGAACAGTCCTGGGCGGTGGCACTGCTTTGAGGCAATTCCCTGCTCCGGGCTGGTCCCTGCAAGCCCTGCAGCAGCCAGAGCCCCCCGCACACCCCAGCCCGGGGGGACACCCCAGAGAGAGCACCTGGGCAGCATCTTGGGGTGCCTGGGGCCCCAGAGGGTACAGTCACCTTGGGCTGCCCGCGAGGTAACAGGCACTCACTCAGTGCCTGAGACACCAGAGCAGCTCACTCTGGACACCACCAGATCTGGATCTGAACACATCCCGAGTGGGGAGCACACGGCCAAATTTTCCCAGTAGCTAATGATTCTCAAAGTTCAAAACTTCTACCCTGTTAATTGGATTTTTCTGGCTTCAATTTAAATCTATTAGGTCTTTTTGTGCCTTTCTCTGAAGAAAAAGCCATTCAGGACCTGGAGCTGCCTCCCTGTGAAAGTACTTATCCATAGAAATTAAGTTACAAGCTTCTTTTTGATAAGATAAATAGACTGAGCTCCTTAAGTCTATCACTGTAAAATATTCTCTGCAGCCCTTAATCATTCTTTATTAATCTTTTCAGCTCAGTGACATGGCAGCAGAAAGGTAAAATAAATAAATAAATGCTGAAACAAGTAGGAACAGAGGAAGGAGATGCAGGGATATGATCTAGGGTTTCACGAACTCTGTTAAAGCTGTGACACAACCGTAGCAGAAATTTATTCCTTCCCGAGGAGCAGCACTGCTGCCCTGAGCAGGGAGAGGCACAGGGAGCTGGGGGAGCTGCTCGTGCCAGGCTGGGATTAAAGTGCATCCTCAGCACTGCTTGGAGTGGCACTGATAACGGGGGCTATCCTTTTAGCCAAGGATGTCCACGTGAAATTCAGCATGGAATTCAGCATGTTCTTACAAACCCCTCACAGATGCACATCACACACCAGAGGCAGAGGCAGATCCCTATCTCAGCACTTGGGAAACTGCAGCGGGGGCTGCTTCAAAGATTAATTCACAATGAACAGAATCTGGGCCTGAATTAGGTGCTGCAAACCACTCAGCTGGGATTTCTGCACATCACAGTTACTGATTTACAGATCTACTTGCAGTGTGCGAGTCAGCACGAGCTCCCAGGGTAAAGCAGCCCCCTGAGACCCCTCTGGGAATTGCCAGGGCTCTGTGCTCACACACAGCTCCTTCCTCTGCTCACGGCTGCTGTGCCAGGCCAGAGGGGCACCACGGTCCTACCAAATTCCCTCAGAGATGGTGAGAGCAGCCCACCTGGCCCTGGGGCACGAGCTGCTCCTTTCCCAGCCCAGGGAATCCCACAGTGGGAATGCCTCACTACGGAAAAAACGGAGAATTCATTTTGGTACAACAAAAAAGTCACTGATTTTGAACGTGTCATCACAGTCCCTCCCAGAGAGAAGACTGAGAGGTGCCGCCGGGGCTGTGCAGGGGCTGGGCTGTGCCAGGGAAGCAGAGCTGGCTGTGCTGCCCCGTTCCTGCAGCCCCAGGCCAGCAAGGACAGCAGGACCCCCCTGGTCCCCCCATGTGACACAGCAGTGTCACTCTGCCACAACGCTGACAATTAATGCTCCTCTTTGCTCATTTGGCAGATGCACTGTAGGAAAACAGGGCCAGAGTCATTCCTATCTCCTAAAAACCTTTGCCCCTGATTTTTGATAGCCAGCACCAGCTAAGGACTGCAATTCTCATTTCATTTTTAAAAACTGGTTCACTTACATATGACAGGGACAGTGACAGTGTCATTTGTCTTATCACTGACCCTTTCACTTGAATCATTTATAATTTAATTGTCAGTTCAATTTGATCAAATATGTCTGAATTGAAACCATTTGCACTAAAAATAACTCATCTTTCTCCTTTTATTCCCTGTATTGTGGTAGGTGTTGCTTAAAAATTCAATTGATGCTGGCCAAAAGCTGCTGTTTAATTAATTAGAATATGGCTAATAAAGGAAGAAACCATGGGCCTGGATGAAAATTCTGGATGAAAAATGGATCTTGATATGGACCATGAAACTCAGACATTCTCATTTTCTCTTTTGCTGGATTGAGACCTGGACCTTCATGAGGATGGTGGCAAAGGCACAGCCATGGATGGGGTGGGATTCACATTCCCCAATCTCCAAGTGATGCACACATAAATAGTACAGATATATGAGTGAGGAACAGGACTCTCCCCTGATTAATATATTGTACTTAATTCTCTGAAGAATCCTTCCTTAGGAACTTTATTAAATCCCATTAAGGCTAATGAATTGTTGTTGTTTCCTAATTATATAGTTGTTTCTAGTTTAATGAACTGTATATTAATTGACTTATAGAACAGAGATTTTACTTTCAGGATGGAAATGTGTTAAATAAGAGATATATATTATTTCTAATGGTATCAGCTGTTGGTTACAATCTTTCTTAATGAAAATCCTGTCCTTTTGAGTACAGATTTTTCTTGTATTGTTAGCTAAAAAGGCAACAAAAGGCCCAAAATTAAGTGTGTTCCTATGTTTTATGTATAACTGACATTTTTCCTCCTGATAATTCAATTTCTCATTGCAAAACAAGATCTCCAGGCCTCTGCAAGCAGCTGAATGCTTCTGACTGGAGCGATATCACAAAGTTGTGCTTCATTAATTCCTTTCCAGCCTCCCCAGCCAGGTCATTCCTCAGCCACCCCAGGAGTCACCTCTGTTACCTGAAGCAGCTGAGCTGAGAAGCTGCTGCACCTCCATCAGCTCTGAGGTGTCCCTGCAGGGTCCAGGTTGGGTCCAGAGCTGCAGTAAAACACAAAAGGGTCAGAAATCCTGGCTGTGCCCATGTGTGTGCCATGAACAGGCCCAGCACAGCTCAGCAGCTGCACAATCTCACCCACAGCCCATTTCACCCAAAGGAGTGAACCCAGCCTCTCTGCCAAGATCTCTAAACTTTCCTGAGGATGTTTTGCAGGGTGAAACAGATACACTCTTAAAATAGGAGCTGCTTGAAAAGTCAGAACTGCTACTGCTTAAAAAAAGACATCATCTTGAATGCTAATACATATAATCTTCAACAGACTGCAGCCACACCACAGATTAATTTCAGTACAGAGATTATGTTAATACACAAAAAAAGAAGTTGTGATATTGAGTTAGATCAAATATTTTTCATTTAAGTCAGTGTCTTTGGCACCAGGCAGCAATGCCTGTTTCAAAGTAAAGTCAAAGGCCTCTCTAGAGCACTGAGTTGAACAGTAATTATTTCAGGGAAAGGCATAAAGTTTAGACCAGAGTGTTGCTTGATCGTGATCTGACATTACTTGTTTAAGTAATGGGTGTTTGATGAGGAATTACAAAATTGTAGAGAAGTCCTGAAAATTCCCAGCCCTTTGGTGCTCCCAGAAAAGGTTTTTTGCAGGGAAGGGGGTCTGAAGGTCCAGGCAAGTTTAAATTTACAGGTTTAAATCTCAACTGGATTGTTTTGCAAAAAAGAAACCAGAGCTTTGTAACTATTCATGTGAAAGTGCAGCATTGGGTCACCAGCCCTGGAGGGATTTTAAAGAGCTGTGGATGTGGCATTTGGGGACGTGGGTTGGTGCTGGGCTTGGCAGTGCTGGGGCTGGACTCGACGATCTTAGAGATTTTCCCAACATAAACAATTGTGTGATTTGCTGGCACAGGGTGACAGCAGAGTCCCTGCACATCAGGGGGATCTGAAGGGTCCCGGGGCCAGTGCAGGCTGTGCAGCAGAGCTGGCATTTGTCACCCAGCTGGCACCTCCCTGTGACACTGCTGCTCTCACTTGAGAGGGGACCATAAAGAGCAAACTGCTGAGAGCTTTCTCGTTAGTAGTAGAGAGCTGGAGATTGCCTGATTCATCATCCTCTTTTTTGGAAAGCTTGCAGAGTATGGAAAGAGAACAAATACAATTCCAGCAGCAAGGAAACACTGAGCCTTTGCACATTAGCTTTGCAGGGCAGTCATAATCATCTCCATTTATTTTATTTAATCTTTTAAGTGCACAAATGTGAAATGGTTCTGTAAGTACTGAGTGGATAAATGAGGTTAAAGCATTCATGGGCAGTGGAATCAAGTGAGGCTTATGTTGGTGTTTTGTACCTTCAGCCCTCTGTCATTTTTGCTGGACCCATCACTGAGCAATCAGCTTTAAACATTTCAGACCTTGGTGGCAGAGCTTCTGTGTAAAATGTCTCTGCTTCTAGGGAAATCCAACTCTTCATTACAAAAGAGCTGCACAGAAAAGATAAAATGGAATAAACACCCCTCACTTTAGGATAATTGCACTGGAATTAGGAGGAAACTGCAGGTTTTTCAAAGAGAGGCTGATTTTAAGAGAAGCCTGGGAGAGCAGATCAGCTCTGGCCTGCAGGATGTGAGGATGAAGGCAGCACAGCCCCAGCTCCAGCTCCAGCTCTCCCTGGAGCAGGGATGTGCACACAGGCACAGGCAGCTGAAAGGGAAGAGGACCTGGAGCAGGGCTGGGATCCAGCAGCCCCACGGGCAGGGGGAGAGGAAGCCAGGCTCCAGCTCCTCTTCCTCAGCCACAGCTGCTGCTGCTGCCAGACCTCCACAAGTTTTTAAGCTCAGATACTTTAATTCGTTTCCTTTGTTGTCTTAATGTAAATTTACAGTATGAAAACTAGGAATAATTTAATGCTAGGATAGGAAAAGATGAAACAAAAGCCTGGAAATCTTGGCAGTCTCTTTGAAAGCAAAGGAAATGTCACAACTCTCTTTTAACAGCATCTTTGTTTTTGCAGGCAAATTACAAGTCCAGGTTCAGAAGTGTTTTTTTTCTGCCATTCTGCTATGACAGTATCTGCTGGCAGACTCTAATTCATTCAGGAAAACCCACAACAGCAGTGAAGAGGGGGAAATGACAACAGCTTTGTGCAGCTCCTCTTCCCTCCCTGCCAGGCAGCAGCAAACATTGACATTCAGTGGAAAGAGGTTTTAGGACTTGTTAAGCCCTTCTTGACACTCCTCAGGCTCCTGTCTGTGCTCTGGATTTTTCACTCCAGATGATTTACAGCCAAAGCACCCCAAGATCCTGCTCCACCTCACAGCTCGTTTCATCTGACAAGTTTCTGAGCCTTATCAGAGCAGATAGAAAAGGCAAATAAGATGCACAATAATTAACACACAAGATCTGGGCTGCTCCTGGAGCCAAGACTAATTCAATACATTTTCAGAGTCCTCGGGGATATAGATTCTGTGAGCCTGATCTATGGTTATTATTCTTTTAAAGGAAAATAGATTTACCTAATTTACAATCAGTTCTGATGGTGGGAGGAGGAATTTAATTATTTTTTTCCTTTTGATAAATATACTGCAACTTTTCTATAATCCCAATTAATCTGATCTCCTAGGGGTAATTTTGCTGATCTGTCATCTTGTGACAGTCTTAATTCCCTTGGTGCCTCCAGGCAGGAGAAATGGAATTCCTCAGCCTCACCCCTTCTGCCTCTAAACGCTGGAGTGAAATCTCCCCCGGGGAGCTCAGCCCTTGTCTGTGGGAAGGAAAATGTGTCTGTGGAGCTCAGGGGCTGCGGGGGGGGCTCTGCAGTGACTCCCAAAGCTGCAGCCCTGGGGGTGCTCCTGTCCCTTCTGGCCCAGGGTGCCAGGTCCCCACAGACAGGCACAGACACCTCTCCCCAGCCCCAGGGACACAGCATCTGCCCAGGCACCAACCCACGCCTGATCACACACCACTGGGGCTTTGAAGGTGCTATTTTGAGCTTTGCCTCGAGAAGATGTGGCGAATCAAAGGTTTGTGCTCAGCACTTGGAGCCCAAAGAGGAGCGGGGTGCTGCCCTGCAGAGCAGGGACCCCGCGAGTGCAGCCGGGAATGATTCCAACAGCAAAGGCTCTGCTTTTGCTCCCAGGACGAGCTGGAGCAGGTGAACATCAAGGCTCTTTTCAGGATCAGTTCCAGCTCGGCTGGTTGTGCGGGAGAGCCGAGCGGGGCGTTGAGCTGGCACATCCGAGCCGAGCATCAAAGGGCCCCGAGGATGCTCTGGGAGCAGCGATCCCTCGGGACGGCTCCCGGCTGCTCCCGGCTCTGATCCCGCAGCCCGCAGTGATGCCATCAGCAGAGAATCACAAGAAAATCCTGGCCGAATTGGTTTTCATCTGCTGCATTAAAAAGTAAATTGAGTCCGTGGAGATGTCTGAGAGGGGCCACAAATAGAGGGAGGGCGAGGCCGCGGTGAGAGCCTGGCAGGCTGGGCGCCCCTTCCAGGAAATTCTGCCTTTCAAGAACAATACGGAGACGTAAAAGGAAGACGGACTCAGTTCTGGCGGCTGCCAGGAGACCCAGAAATGCCCGGAGCACGAATATTTGCCCAGGTGATGGGATTGCCCCCGGGCTGGGAGCTGCAGGGGCTGCCGGACACGGCTCCTGGGCCTGGAGGAGCCCCCAGGGCACAGCCAGGGGGTCCCGGGGGGAGCGGGGTGTGCTCTCCACATCACCCAGTGGTGCTGGGAAAGGCAAAGGAGCCGCTCTTCCTGCTGGAAACCCGGGGGCTGCTCCACAGCCCAGGGAAGAGCCAGCCACGTGCAGCCAGGAGAAAAGCTGTTTTTCACACTTATTGCCCTTGAATTGGCAGAGGGAGACATCATGTTTTACATTAACTTCATAATAATTACAGTTATTACTGAATTCATGTATACCAAAGAGGTTACAGCTCCCTAGGAAAGCTCATAATATTATTAAGAGAGATGCCAGTCCATTGGCAGTATCGTGTAACAAGCTAATTCCAACATTTTGATATTAGACAGCACACCTCCAAAAATGCATCGATTTGTGCCTGGTCTCAGGGATCAATGGCAGCGACACATCTGGCACGCATGGAATTGTCCTTTGGGAAAAAATGCTTTATAAAGCACAAGTAGCACAGCCCAAGAACAACAATAAGTGCTGCTTTTGAAATTTAAAGCAGTGAAAATAAATGTCAAGATTTTTAATACAGGGCAATGCTGTGAGAAATGAAGGAATTGCAGCTAGCTGTGGAAAACCAATGGAAAGGAAGGTTTTGTCTGTAAGGGAAATTAAAGAATTCACCCAGCCTCTTCCCATCCTTTCCACACGATTAATTGCAGAGATTTAATTTCTCTGGGCATGTGTTCGCATCGGCAAACAAACTTTTCCATCAGATTAGAAGAGGTGACCCATCTCCAGAGCAGCTGTTGTTGTTCCTTAAAGTTCTGCGGAGTGGCTGAAGGAGTCAGAAAAGGTCAGCTTTGCTCCAGAAGGGAGGGGACAGCAGCTGCTGGCAGCAGCCAGGGAAACCCTGGCAGAAGGAGAACGTGTTTGTGCTGGGATGGCAGAGACTGGGGCAGCTCCATCCCCTCCCCTGGCCCTGCACAGGTAATGGAGCAGGGGCTCAGTCTCGTGTGTGGTGTCAAAGGGACACAAACTCAGCCTGGGCTCCTAACCTCACATCGATTTTTACTGTAAATCTAGTACTTGAAGTCTGCCATCAAATGAATTGTTGCACATAAAACCCAACCACCCAACGTCAGAAAAAATTCAGGCAGCAGCTTGATTCCAGGACTGTTGCAATTTCCTCCATAATGTCAAGCTATAGCAACACACACATCTTTCACAAAAATTAAATTGCTATTAAACTTTCTGCCTATCTTTGTAAATTAACCTCTCTTTCATCTCAGCTTTTGATTTAGCAGGAAATAATTTTTGGAGCACTTTCCAGACTTCTTCCATTAGGCGTTTGGGCTGTGGTCAATAAGGCTGAGTTAATTACCTGCCTAACCAGATCATGCTGCTGTGCAAACTGGGGCCTCATCTGTGCTGCTAATGCTGCCTTTCTTCCTTCTTTAAGGTGAAGCCAAACCCCCAGGACAACCCCCTAGGAAGCTCCAGCCACAATTTGCTCTACATTTTTCCAGTGCAGAGCTTGGGGACCTGGTACCCTGGGCCAGAAGGGCTGGGGGGAGCAGCTGGGAACATCCCAGATGTTGGATTTGCCTGAACCCAGGGATCCTTTGCATCCTCAGGCTGGGAGGGTGACACAGGCTGTGGCCAGCACTGGAACCCTCCCTGCAGCTTCAGCCCCAAACCAGCAGCCCACGTGCCCAGCCTGCACAACCAAGGGTGAAAAAAACACCACCCAAACGTTTCTTTCCTTTTTAACGAGTGTTTTCAGCATGCAGGTCCTGGCCCACAGTCAGACAAGGCTGTGTCCAAGCCAGGTGAGCCCTCATTTATCCAATATCAACGAAGCCCTAATTGAGAGATCAATTGGGAACCTGCCTCTTCATGCAGGATTTGGAGAGCTGACAAAGGCACCTGTAGGGGCTGGAAAATAAGTTCTGCCTCATTACAAAAGAAATTGCATCTAAATGAAAAACAACATCTAATAAGAGCTGTAAAGTGCCTGCAGGATGCTGCCAAGCAGGCAGGTAATGCAGTGATGTACAGCACACACCGTGCCTGGGACAAGGGTCACCCCTAATTACTCAGCAGCTGAAGGAGCTGAACTCATTTACCCAAAGGCTTAAATGTTTTTTATGATGATCTGTAAATTCCAGGGCAGAGAATTAGCTGTCCAGACCTTAAGCATTGCCTCTCTTTGATAGATTAAAACCTAAAGAATCACATGTATAGCAAGGCAGGGACACATTTTTCCACTAATACTTGGAAAAGTCAGGATACCCTTCAAACATTTTCCTCCCCTTCTGTTTGGCTGTGGCTGTTTTTAAAATTTTAATAGCCTAAACTGCAAAATATTTAATAAATCTGGGAAAGGCTGCGTTAGCACATCTCCAGCTTTATCATGTTTAGCTGAAAAATGTGCACTTTATAATTACTTACATAATTACTCATGTATTGCTCGGAGGTTGGACTTGGAGGTAATTTCCAGCATTAATGCTTCTATGATTCTATTCTTCCACAAGTAAGTTTGATCCCATCACATCTACTTTGTGCATGATTCAGGGTTTTTAAATTATTATTTGTTATTATTTTTGGTTTTTAAAGCCTCTCCCCCAGCTGCCAAGGAGAGCTGGCCAGCCTGGGTTTCTGCAGTGGGTTTGGTGGGGAGCCTTGGCTTTGGGACTGGTGCTGGGCAGGAGCAGAAAGGCTCTTCCCTCTTGCCGCAGTCTTTCATAAACCTGAGGGAATAGAGCCAACCCTGTGCCACTTTCTGGGCTGCAAAATGAGATCAGGATAATAAAAGACATCCTGGAAATAGACAATAATGGTAAAATGATGTTTTGACACGGAGGCCATATATAGCTGATGGGGAAAAATGAACAAAGTCAATGATGGAGGAGCTGCTGGAAAAATAGTCCCCATCAGCTGATGAGGCTCCTGTTCAGCAGATCCCAGACAAACGTGATGGATTTCACTGAATAAATCCCAGGCTCTCTTGGTTTATCTGCACACTTCTCCACTTCCTCGCCTCTAGGGTTACATAATCCCCTTCTTTTCCTTTCCCCCTGTCGAGGGCTGTTTCCAGGGTGTGCAAACGCCCTGTGCAAACCCCAGGGATGGAGCTGCAGGAGCTGGGCACCCCCAGCTGCCCGTGGGAGAGCCCTGCTCCTCCCAAAGGACAGAGGTGACAGCAGAAGCCCCAGAACTGCAGGGTCACCCCCGGGGTCTGGGGGCCCCAGGCCCCTCCTGCCCTGTTCCCTCTCCCTCCCCAGAGCTGCATCCCCCCAGCCCCACAGGACCCCACTGGCACCCCCAGCACTCCCCAGTGCCCCCAGCCCAGGCTCCCAGGCACAGACACCCCAAACTGATGCCTGGGGAGGCTCTCCCTGCCCCAGCTCTGGGATCCAGGCACGGACACCCCAAACTGATGCCTGGGGAGGCTCTCCCTGCCCCAGCTCTGGGATCCAGGCACGGACACCCCAAACTGATGCCTGGGGAGGCTCTCCCTGCCCCGGGCCTCCCCAAGGATGCTCTGGAGCACTGCTGGCATTGGCAGCTGTGCCAGCTCTCTGCAGAACAACACCTCAATGCAAGATTAATGAACAGAGGGGAACATCATCAGCGATTAAAAATAAAAGGTACAAGATGCTACTGGTGCAGGCAGGAGCCCCAGCAGCTGCAGCAGGATCTATATTGTTTAATAATGCACATTAAATTATTACAGACTTTTCTAAAAGCTGACTCTGCTGTGTGCAGCACTGATGTAAATCTCTTGCCAATGTGGGATAATCCTCCAAAACTTTTTCCAAAGTGTTTTTTGTTCTTTCCACAGGTTTCTCTGTAGCCTCAGTGCACTCAGCAAAGGAGCAGCTTTGTACCACAGCATCCCAACATCCTGATATTCACTTCTAGTTTCTATCACTTGGGAAATGCTTGGAAAAACAAGGGAAGGACAAGCCCAGAGACAGAGCCCTGAGGCCCGTGGGGTGTGGGGCACCCTCTGGGCTCGTGTCTGCAATCAGGGGCACAAACCCCCTGCTCCAGCTCAGCAGAGCTGGGGTGATGGAGCTCTCATGGCCCAGGCCAAAAGCATGGGGGAATACTTTGAATCAACCTGGAAAATGTGATGTTTTCTTTCCAAACTGAAGTCACCTAATATTCGTTTATAATTTTGGTATTTTGTTGATTTTTTAACCTTAGCGAAATACTGGTTTGTTTTTCAGGGGTTAGTATTAGTTTCAAAGTAAATCTTATTAATATTTAAAATGAAAAGCTATTTCAGACCTTAAAATGTAGATGTTGCATTTAATAAGCATCAATAGTGAATGTTTTGATTTTCTGAAAAACGTTTTATGTTCTGAAACCCTTTGACAAATGCGATACAAGCACTTGCAACTGATTCAAAGCTGCGGGTTTTTTTCACCAAATAAAACATTCAGCTGCAATGCTTTTCCCCAGCTCTAACGTTTGTCCTGTGCCTAGGGGTGAATTCCGCTCGGTGTGAATAACAATGCGGCACAGACGAGATCAATAAATCTCGTATTTCATTTGCTCCGCTGGGGTGTTCCGGGGGGAGCTGGCACGGCCGTGCCATCCCCTCCCAGCACCGGGAGCAGCAGAACGATGCCGTGGGTAACTGGAGGTGGAACCCAGAGCCGAGGGGTCCCAGAGGGTGCCTGGGGGGCTCGGGGGAGAGCGGGGACAGGGCTGGGGCTCTGCAGGTCCCCGTGTGCAGCCTGGAGCTCTGTCCATCCCCCCAGCTCCCAGTGCCTGCAGGGCAGAATTATGGATTCAGGAAGGTTGGCAAGGACCAACAAAATCATCGGGTCCAGCCTTAGACTGGATCCCACCACGCCCAGTAAATCATCAGCACTGGCCTGAGGAAAAGGGGGATGCAAACACCAATTTTTGCTTGGCCACAGGAAGGTTTTAGGATGATGCAATGCTGTTAGAGGATTCTGAGGAACTCGTAATACGTTGGCCAGGTTACAGAAGTGTCTGGGTGATGAGCTCCTGAAAGGAGAGATTAATCCACTGGAGTGAAATAATCGTGGGTTCACTTTGGTACGTGCTCTGTTCCACATCTGATGACTAATTATCGGTGTCTAATAAGAGAATGTTATCTTTAAATCATGTAAAGGGTAAATGCTTTTACGTGATGCTGAAGACTGCCCACATGAGAAGGCTGAACATTTCTTTTATTGCCATGTTTATCTGTTTTTATCCGCATTGAGTAGAAAATACTCTGCTTTAAAAATACATTGTGGCTTCTTTGATTTCCTAAATAGATTTATAATTATCTCCAAATTGAACACACTCAGCTTCTGTCCAAGTAATTGCCAGGCACTGTCCTTCACAGGAAGTGCAGCCCTTGGCAGATTTTCACTGGGCGCTTTGGATGCAGGAAATGAGGGGAATGAGATAAATCAGTGCAGGTTCTGTGGAGCTCTGGGCTGAGGGCACACACACGGTCAGGCACTCACAGTTCTGGCTCAGGTATTTTATCCTCAGATCTGAGTCCAGGAAAATTTAGGACTGCACTGGACAAGGCTGGAGCAAAGAGAGTGGAGATGAACTGCAGCTCTTCAGGTGCACCTGCACTGGCTTTGCTCTCCCACATCACTGAAAGCACTACAAGGTCCAGATTCCATCCCATCCCATCCCAGTCTATCCCATCCCATCCCATCCCAGCCCATTGGGAGCAGCCTCTGGCAAGGCCTGGCAGAGCCACGGCACAACAAACCTGAACTTCTACTGAGAATGAACAAAATTCAAAGCAAGAACAGCTCCCTCTCCATCCTCTGCCCATGCCAACCTTCCCACCCAGCTCATTCAGAGCTCTGTCTGCACTTCACACCCAGCAGCCACCCCAAGATTCCAAAAATTCCTCCATCTGAGAGCTGTGCCTGGTGCCAGGCTCCTGTGCAGCCTGTGGGAACAGGCACCTCCTGTTCAGAGCATCACTGAGAGAGCAAAGGCAGAAGTTTGGGATCCTGCTGAGGGTCACTGTCCCAGAGAGCCTCCTGCCCCCAAGAGCCAGAGCCCACAGGACCTGGTGGAGGCAGGAAAATGCCAAAGCTGGCAGGAGAAATCAGAGCCAATACCCGCAGCAGGGCATTTCCTGAGCCTCCTGTGGCATCCAGCCCTTGAACCTTCCCACGGAGTCAGAGCTCAGTCTGGATGTGCAAATTCCCCATTCGCCCAACAAAGGGGCAAGAAAGGTGAAGTGCTGGGGGAAGAAAAGCCAGAATTGCTCCCAGGTAATTCTGGCCCTGTTTGGGAAGGGGAGAGCTAAGCTCCCTGGAAGGGATCCCAGTCTCACATGATCCCATCAGTACCACAGCCCAGGTTCATCTGATCTCCCTGTGCTTTCCTGAACTTCTCCCAAATTATACATATATATA
>VZTR01012712.1:125254-163497 GCA_013400775.1 Chaetops frenatus
TATATATATATGGGGTTTTGTGATGTCAGGTTTAATCCTCCAGTGCAAATGGCTCACAGACAGCTGTTTCCATGCCAAGTTTAGGAATAATTTGTGTAATTTTTGTAACTTGGGAGAAAGTTATTAGCTTGTCCTCAAAAGAAATTGAGCACAATAACTACAAGATAGAACAAAGTAACATAAGTGGGCTGTAACTGTGCAAAACCTAGGGAATTAAAGCTCCTCTGTTTAAATAGCACTCAGTGCTGTCAAGTTAAACACATTGCCAAAGGAAAGGTTTTCTGAGAACAAATAAGAACAAAATCACATCCAAAACAAATGAGTTTGGGTTCAGGGCAGTTGCAGAGCCCCAGTGTTTCAGTGCCACTCTTCAGCATCTCTGGAGCCAGGAGTCAGCCAGCAGAGATGGCAACAGCCAATTTGTGGTTTGTTAGAGTTTACACTTGTTTACTGCCATGGAAGTAGACCAGACACTGATCTAAGAAATTGGGAGGGAAATTGCTTGAGCCAAGTGTGTCCTTGTCAAGAAGATCATTTGACTCTGGTCTTTGTGCCTCAAACTGCAGCAAAAACTCGATGTGGGAAGGCTGGCACTGCTGAGAGTGAACGGGGAGCGTGGAGGAAGCAGCAGCTCCTGCAGCACAGCCCCACTGCAGCATTAATTTAAAGCTCACACTGGACATATAAGTGCCTTTTATCACAGAATATTTAAAAGGAACAACATTTTCTGACATAAATGTCTCTGCTAATGACAAAGACCAGAAGTAGATTGTGGCCAAAGAATAAATGTTTTTCTAAAGCTTAGCAACAGCTCACGCTCTGAATGTCATCATCCTCCTGGGAAGCCTATTGCTGTGTTCTCACAATCCCGGCTCCTGTTTGCAATTTTTTGTGCCTGTGCATCCTATCCTTCTGTCTGGAGGTCAGATGAGAATTCTCCATCCCTACTTTTGTTCCCGAAGAGAAGCTATGAGTAGAAGTCAGAAAGAGGTAATCATAATTACTTATTCCTAATAGCACATTTTGTTACTATAGCATTTGTGGAGACTCCTGGAATTTAGGTTGGTGCAGAGGAAAAAGCTCATTTAGCAGCCCTGGGCAGGGCTGTCAGCAGGTCTGACCAGTCCCTGAGCCAGATTCTCTTCTCCTCTGCTCTGATTCTGCCCTGCAAAAGCTGCTAATGCCAAATCTGGATTTCCATGGAGGTGAGTTAGAGCAGGAGCTGCCCCAGGAGGGAGATCTGGTGCAGGACCAGCACTCACCCCTTGCAAGGCTCTGTATTGACAAAGAAAAGTGTTGGAAGTGTGATCCCAGTCCCCAGAGCAGCCAGGATAAGTGATACAAAGATCTGTTTAGACAACATTCTAGAACTAATTGGAACATAAAGTCCTGCTTATTGTATGATTTCATTTTGTTGTTTAGAATTGTAAATGTTTGTTTTCCCTGCCAGCAGAATTTGTTTTTCAGACCTGTTCTCCTGCAGGGTCCTTCAGGATGAATCAAGGGAAAGGTCTCCAGGCCGTGCAAGGTTCTGTCCTCCCTTGCTCTGTGAAGCTCCAGCCATTTGAAATGAACATTTGTCATGTGTCTCCTTGCACTGGATTAATTAGCAAATAATCAGGACCCCTCTCCTCCCCTTGGTGTGGTTGCTGTGCCAAGGAAGGGCTGGAGCTGATTCCACCCAGCTGCCCCAGGAGCCCAGGGCACAAAACTCCCCAGCAGCAGCAGGTCCGAGTGCCCTGTGACAATTTCATTGTCAGCTGGGTCTAAAATCCACATTTAATAGGGGCTGGGATCCTACATAGTCAGCCCTGGCTGCAGCCCAGGGAAGCACTTAGTGCCTGTTTGCTCCATGTGCAGTGGCAGCCCCTTGGCTGGCTGGCCCTTCAGGATCTTCCTTTCCAGCACAGCCTGAAGGATTCCTGCTCCCTCCTCGCAGGGCTGAGAGCTCAGGGTCAGCTCAGCCTGGCCCCGGGCACAGCCCTGCTCCCTGTTCCCTGCCAGGGGCCCAGAGCCCCCCAGCCTGTCCCCAAAATCAGCCCTCAGGAGAGACTCCTGGAAAGAAGCAACCACAGGAGCTCAGCCAGCACATTTCCCCCCACCTTGGCCTGCATGTTTGAGTGCTTTAGATGATTTATCTGCTCAGAGGAGGATTATTTTTGAGCCTCCCTTCGCCAAAAAACGTAAGCCTTATCAAATGGAAATCAGAATCTATTCTTTGGATCAGCAGCCTGGATCACGGCTCAGGTGGAAAGCAGGTCACAGAAAATCAGACCTTTCATGAATATTTATCTTGCTTTTCATTAAGCTTTACACCTGAGGGTCTGATCCTGAACCCACTGAGTGCCTGTACAGAGTGCTGCCTGTTTCCAGCCCCCAACACAGCCAGGGAATAAGGAACAGCCTCATTTGGATCTATAATGTATGGATAATAGATAATAAATTAATTCCTTTACTTCTGCTGCCATTTCCAATAGCAATAAAGGAATTGTCAGATCCAAATTCCTAATTACCCATGTCATTCTTCCAGGATGATTTAACCCTGTTCCTCAGCTTCCTCAAGCAGATGAAGGTCGTATCCCAGGCAATGTGCCTTTGCAACAAATAAACTGGGGGAAAAAGTTCTTCAACACTTTGAAAACTGAGAAAGAAAGGAATTTTATCTGCATCCATTTCTGCCATCAACAGAAATAAAGAGCTGCTTCTCTTGGTATGAGAAACTGAACAATGTCTGCAAACTCAGAGGTCTCCAAACAAGAAGTGGCATAAATTGAGGCATTTCATCAAGAGCAAAGCCATCATTTGGATGGAACTCCATTCAAATGCCATTACATGGACTTATTGTTGGCCATTTCAACATCTGCTGTACTCCTATTTAAGCTGGGTGTATTGTCCTGCTCTATCATCCCAGCCTGGGCTGTGCTTTGCCTGTTCTTCCTTGTACACAGGGTTAGGAAATACATTATCTGGGCATTCAGCTACAACAATAAAGGTTATCTCATCTAATTGAAAAGAGGAGCGGGTGTAACTCATTCCTTGGTGAGCAATATGAGTTTTCATTACAGAGGGTTTCCTGGTCAGAAACACCAGCACAGTGATTTGGAAAAGTCCCATTCTTTTGATTTGCCAGCTTCTCCCCTAACACAAACCCAGAATTACCAGTCATTTTAGCCCTGAAGTTTGCTATGAGCAAACCCAGTTGTATTTAACAACACAATAAGCCAATAAGCTTTGATTAGCCTCCCATCTCCCTGCAACGAAGGTAACATCATTCAACACCAGTAAATCTTGAATTTTGGTGATGTGACACATTCTCCTAACAAGCCCGACAGTTGTGACTTTTTTCATGGAGGGCAAGAACACCTCCTGCTCAGAGAGATGTTTGCATAAATATCCCTTTTGAGCTCCTTGAGAGGTTTAGATGAGAGATTTTTCCATTCATGAAGAGCTTCCTTTAGCTCTGGACTATCCAAAAATATGAACTGAATTTGCTTTCAAGCTATCAGCTACTGCTGCTGCTGTGAGCAAGTTTAAATTAATGCATTAACAAAAGCTCTCTTTCCCTCTCAAAGGTCTGTACTGAGGATTAAGATCTGAATTCCAGGTTAGCCCTTAATGACGCACAGATGCACCTTCCCTTTAGCTGGGAGACTACATCCTGCTAGAGCAAGGCAGAAATAATGATCTTACTAGATGCAGTATTAAAAAAAAAATCAGATTAAGCTTGAATTCTAGTTATGGAATTTGTCTGCAGGTGAAGTTATTTTTAATCTGTTCCAAGATAAAGGGATAATTTTATTTCTGACTATTAGAATTCTTATATAGAGAGAGGAGTTTGGTATGATAAATTGGTTTGGGGCTAAATCCGCCTCTTGGGATGTCTTTCCTCAGCAATGAGCGGGGACCATCCACTCCTGACCATTAGGAAATATGGGGAAGAACCTGTCCATGTCTGGAGGTCTGGGCTCACCTGGTGGATGAACGTGGACAATCTCACTCCCAAATTTCTTCTCCCTTCCCCCATATGTAATAATAATAAAAAGGAATGATGATAGTACAGGGCTCATTCCCCAGACAATAGCTAGGCAGGCTGTATATTGCTTTATGGCTGTTGACTTGATTTAAAATGCACTCTTAAAAATGAAAGAACAACTCCTTAAATTTGCAGTAAATGTATAGTTCCCCAGACCTGATTTAGTGGTTATGAGGCACCAAAAAACTGCAATTCCAATTTATTGTGTTGTTGACTGTGGCAGCAAAACCCTTGGCATCACTTGAGCTCTGGTAATCATTCCAAAGCTGATAATTTAACATTGATCATTTATTTCGGGTTGGTTGGGATTTTTTGGGGGGGATTTTGCCCTTCTTTAATTGGGCTCTGCCCTTGCAACAGCAGAGGGTGATTGCTTTGATGGTGATGGGGTAACCCAGGAGTGGGAAATCAAAGCAGTGCTCTTGCCTTGTGCTCTGCTCACTTCAGAGCTTTTTAGCCTGGGCTGGCTCATAATTACAAGAATTCCCAAGTGGCTGGGAGCAGATCTTGCAAAAGGAACTTGCTGCAGAGCAATTGGATAAAGAGCAATGTGTAAATCCTGCCTGGGCTCTCAGATACAAAACTCCCCAGGAAATGGGCCTGGGCTGTGAGTGCTCTGGGAAGGGACAGAGGACAGAGGACAGAGGACAATCAATGAAAGCCCTGATTGGGTGCCACTCCTGTGATGCCATTATGATTTCTGGTTTTCCATATATCCCTCTCATATTCCTCTTGCTATACACTTTTATGCAGCTTCTATGTATCCCTAATGCTTTTAACCCTCATACTTGTAATTCCCCAAACCTGACAAGTAGCTTAGACCCGAAGTTCTGTTAAATCAAAAGACTAAACACCAGAGTTGGGGGTCAAAACACCCCAGACACCAAGGTCCTCTCCAGAACACATTCTGCAAACCAAGATAGACTCATGCAGGGGGGGACATTCCTCAATAGGGGGCTTCTCTTGAGCCTCCCATTGGGGAATCTGTGCTAGATATGCTAATATGCAAATGTGTACAGTTCTATAGTTGCATACACAGACCATTGAGGGGGGCATTTTGCCAGTGCATTCTCCAGGGTGCATCTCCCCTGGATGTGATGCACTCCAAGGATCCCTAATAACCACCAAGGTAAAGCCCTTGTTCCCCTCTAACCGTGTTTAGCTTTTATTCTAAGAGCACAGGTTAAGGCATCCCCTGCCCTTCAGGGGTCTTTTCCCTTCGCTCTCATGTGTGACCCTTTCCTGACGCAGGGACATCAGCTGAGCAGAAAGCGTTGCAGCTGCTGTAACTCTCACTGCTGCTGGAGCCCATCCACGGCTCCTTCCTCTCTCCTTTCGGGAGGAAGTGGCAGAACGCAGCTGCCTGCGAGCCTTTATTTTGTGTTGGAAATTCTCCAGACACAGAGCGGGGGGAAAAACCGAGCGCGATGTAAATCAGAGCTGGCTGTGAAGCCGAGCCCTTGGTTTGCAAATGCCCACGGGCAGGGCGAGGCTGGGACGGGGACTGTCCCTGGGAACGGGCACTTCGGAATGAGGGACAGGTCTGGGAGCACAGGGGGGCACAAACAGCAGCCCTGGACACCCTGCACTGCTCCCGGAGTCAACACCCTTCCCAGGGGTCCAAACACACCCCCCGAGCCCTCCCATCTCCCTCTCGGGACCCTGCTCCCAAGGGGGCTTGGAAATGACTCGCCTTTCCATCCAGGCGTTTTTGAAGCCAAAACCAAAATCCCCTTAAGATCTACTAAGGGATGCTGAGAGAATCTGGGATTTAATTTTTCACACATCTCTATAAAAGAGTCCCAATATTGGTCTTGCAATAAAAACTAAAGCAGAACCTTGTTATGAAAGACCATTTCTTAGGGACACTTTCACCATTCAAGAGTCTGGTATTCCTTATAAGTAAGCCAAGAAAATTTTGATCCAAATGTAATTTTAGGCAGTTTTTTTCTGTCTCAAAGAAAGTTCAGATTTGTCCTAGTGAAGACCATTTCCACCCCTGAAGCAGACACTGCACTTTCTGCACAAGAAACACTCGAGGAAGGGACTTGAACCCCTGATTTTGCCAGACCTGTGGCATGAAGGCACTGAACCACATATTTAATTTTAAGGTTACAAAGACTGACTCTTTCACATAACCATATCAATGATCTCTCTTTAATCTATGCAGGTGTTTTCACCAGTTTGGAGCCAAAGCAAGGGAAGTGTTGGCACAATCTACAGGACATAATCAGGCTACAAAGCTCTGGTGTTATGGCAAGCTGGAATTGCAGGCAGCCAGGCTGTGTCCCTGCAGCTGCAGAACTTCTGCAGCACAGCCACGAAGTCAATGGGGTATTTAGATACAGAATTTATGCAGAAAAGCACCCAATGCAGTGCGCAAACATAATAAATAAAGTACACTGTAGAGGCATAGGATATAAACACAGAAGAAAATGTAAGGGGGAAAAAAAATTAAGTGAACTATATTTAATATTGATATTTAACCATGATAGTTCATTCTATAATTTCTCTGGTTACATGGCTTGTTTTAACCCCAGCAGGTTCTACTTTTCAGGGGAAAAATGAAAAAAAGGTGTTCAAAAAATTTTAGTGAAAGCTATAATTGGGGGGTAGAACTTAAGGAGTTGGTCCTAGAAAAGAGAGAGAAGGGAAAAGGCAGAATGAGAGAGCAAAAGGAAAAGAGGGAAAGAAGAGAAAGTTAAAGAGAGAAGAGAGAGAAAGAAACAGAAAATATAGCGATGAAAAGTAAGAAGAAGGAATATTTTCACTTCAGACTATCTGTAGCAAGCTTGCTTTTGACTTTCATACTCTATTTAAAAATACAAAATTGGGAACATTGAAAAAGAGTTCCCAAATTAGCTTTTTAATAGAGATGGGAAGTTAAAAGGGGCCGAGTCATGGGGGAAAAGAGATTCAGAATCACAGCCAGGGCAGCACCAGCCGAGAGTGAGGCCAGAGCACGCCCCAGAGAGAGAGGAGTCAGGAAGTTTTATGAAGTGATGACACTGTAAATCACAGAAAAATCTCTTATAACAGCAAAAGCCAAATGACATTTCTGGTTCTGCTTTCTTCTGAGCATTTGCAAGAGGGAAAGAGCAAGTGGAGATATAGGGAGGGTTTAAAAGTGGAAAGCAGTTCTGAAGACATGTAATAAAGATGGATTCAGGATGCTTTGATATATTTCAATTCTTACAGCCACTGAAAGTTTCTCACAGAAGTTTTAGGATTCACTTTGCACACAACTATCCCTGTGCTCAGCATACAATTCTTAATACCCAAAATCTAAAGACTGTAATATACTGTATGTGCATGAACCTGGTAGCTACTCTGCAGACACTGTAAAGCAGATTATAAATGTTATTGGAGAGACTGGGTTTGGGGAGGGTTACCCAGGATGTGACAGTCAGAAATAAATGCTATTTTTTAATAATTACATTGATTTATCAGAACTTAGACCCTGAATTGGATGGATCAGGTTGAGGTTTGGTTGTACCTTAGGAAAAATTTCACCACGGAAAGTGTGGCCAAGCATTGGAACAGGCTGGCCAGGGAAGCAGTGGAGTCACCATCCCTGGAAGTGCTCCAAAGCTGAGTAGATGGGGCACTTTGTGACATGGTTTAGTGGGCATGGTAGGATTGGGTCACAGGTTGGGCTTCATGATCTTAGAGGTCTTTTCCAACCTTAATAATGCCATGATCAGGGTCCTGGTTTCAGAGTTTCCAGAACCAGACCACTGATGTGTTGAAATGTTGAGGATTTTGAGGTCTTTCCCTATTTTCATTTTTCTTTTTTTTTTTTTTTTCTTTAAGAAGGTCTTGGGTTCAGAGCTCTGGGAATAAAGGCACCTGGAAAACGGCCCCTGGTCATTGGTGGCTGTACCAAGTGCTTGTTTCCCTTATTTTAAGGCGCCAGAGGCACATCAGACCTCCCAGCACACACCCCTTGCTGCCAGTGATGCGCCTGGAAGGGCAACTCCTGCCCCTGACAGTGCAGCCCCTGAACCCCTCCCTGCACACCCCTCTTCCCCAGCGGGGAGTGGGGTGCGGTTCCCCATTCCAGGGGGGCTGTGGGGTAGCTGTGACCTCTGCCCTCTGCCTCGGGGGTCCCGCCCCCCCTGCCCCTTCCCGGCTCTCCCTCCATTCCNCGGGGGCAGCGGGTACCCCCGGCCGCTCCCACTCCCGCATCCCGCTCCCCTCCCGCCCCTCGCCGCTGCCGGCCCGTGGCGGCACAGCCCGGCCCAGCCCCGCACAGCCCCGTACAGCCCGGCACAGCCCGGCACAGCCCCTCGCTGCCGGCACTAAGCGCGGTGCTGAGGCGATGGCGAGGCAGCCGAGCCCCGCTCGCTCCTGTGCGTATTGCTCTGACTTTATGGAAGTCACCAACTATCGCTGCGGCGCGTCAGTCACCACCGGGAGCTGCCCGGCAGAGCAGGAAAAGGCTGGCTCGCTCTGATTTGGGCTTATGGTTATTTACTTAATGGAGATTCGACAGCGAACAGACAAAGGAGCCAGGCTGCCGGGTCTCTGAGCGTGCCGAGTCCAACTTCTGACCGTGGATGAAAGAGGGATGCTGAGGTGGTGTGGAGACAGGACTGGTAAGAGCTGCCAAGGAGCAGGGCAAGCCAGAGCAGCAGGACGAGGGGAAAGGGAAAGGTGGTGAGAAGGAAGAAGGGAGAAGAAGGTAGGGAAAGATCGGTTTAAAACTGAACGATTTCCTTTTATTCCTGAATGTAGCCTCCCACCCCGGCCAAGGTGTTGAGTGTAGGTTTGTGGTGCTGGAGGAATAGCTCATTTTCTTGTCCAGCAGGAATCCCTCCTGCCTTATCCCCGCCTGACCGAGAGCCAGGAGGGACACACAGGGAGCTCCGGGAGAGACTCGTGAAGTTCATCCCATACTTTCCCCCCTGCATCTCCCCCTTGGCACATTAGCATGCAGGGAAGGCTCTGGTGTGTATTTAACGACTCCATTTGCCAGCGCTCTCTCTGTCAGCTCACACCGCCCTTCTCCAGCCTAGCTCCGCCGCCTGTCTCCCCGAGCAGCCGGCTCCGGCTCCGGCCGCGGCCACCCCGGCGCATCTCCGGCACCCGGGGGCCGTTCCCAGCTGGGCTGGGCAGCCAGGGCAAAGCTCAGAGCGCTGCTGGAAGGGGAGGGGGCAGCGCGAAGCGAGCTCAGGCGAGAGAGGCAGGGAGAGCCTCCGTCTCGGCAGTGATGAGCGAGAAGCTGTTTAGTCATCTCTCTATATATACTTTCACAATGATGATCACATTTACTGATTGCTTCTGACTGCATTTAGAGAGGGAGTCAAGAGGCAGGCAGCACAGTTCACCTTTTATCCTGAGGAGTGGCTGCTCCCCCTTCCTTCCAGCTCCCCACATCCAGCCCTACTTTTGGGTGCCGAGTGGTTTTCCTTGCCAGGTAAGGCAGCGCTGCGAGCCGCCAAGATGGGGCTCTCTGGGCTCGCTGGGAGGGAGGGAGGGGAGAAGTTTGCATGCATTTATCCTAAGCCTGTTGCTTTTGCTCCTAAATCTCCACAACAGACTGAGGGAGTGAGTGTTTTGCAGAAAGTTTTGTTTTCTGGTGTTGCTGCGAAGGGAAAGGAATGTGAGACTGACAGAAGACACCGAGGCTTTGGCTGACATATTTTGCTTTAAAGCAAAGGTCTCTTTGCTGCCTGAGCCTGACCCAACAAGGACAGGAGAGGGAAGAAGGAAAGATCTCCAGGCTTTTCACTCCCATTAGCACTGTCTCATCAAGAAACTTGCAGTACATTGATCAGCCCGATTTCAGAACAGCCCTGTCTGCTTCTAGAAAGGGAAACACTGAGATTTTTGGTGTGTCTCTGCTCTCTTGAGACCATGAAGAGACATTGATCAGTGTGGCACTGCCGTGGGAGCTACAGTGGTATGAATCCATCCTTTATTTCTGGACCCTTGAGGTGAACAGCCATAACTGTTCTCTATCCAGTTTTCCTCCAGAGCTTTCCTGACCCAGCCTTGGCTGTCGGGTTTAGTTCCAAACCGGGGTGAGAACCCAGAGTGGCTGCAGCGGGGCCAGAGGTGCTCGGGAGGGACCCAGTGGGGTCAGGAGTCCTGGGAGGGGACAGGGGGCTCATGCTCAGCCTTTTCTATCAAATTCACTTGACTGTTTCATTGTCCTCAGAGTTATCTGAAGAAAATAGATTCTTTTCGCAACAGATACTTTGCTAAATCAGGAGGCAAAAGATTCTATTTTGTGTACCAGGTCTTCTAAGTGTCATCAGCAGGGTGCTGGTCTGCTGTGAACCAGTTCCTTTCAAATTACACACAGAAATTATGGTAATTAAAATTAGAAATATGGATATAGCTAAATATATGCTTGTTAGAATTAGAGTGTGTCTGTTTTCTATGAGAGCTCCAGAGACTGTCAACAGTACATTAGATTTTGAGTGCAGCCAATTGCTTTCCAGCCTAAACAGACTGGTTAGCAGTTACCAGAATCAAAGCAGGCAGAAAAGGAGGATTCTTTCTGCATTCTGGAATTCTGCATTCTAGATAAACTGATTACTTCATCTTTTTTTGACTCAGCTTAGGTTGTGCAGGTCAGAATTATAAATCCAGTCCTCTCTCTCCCAATTTTCTTTCACTTCCTTCAGGGAGTGGTAGAGCTCCAAGGACTCACGGACAAAAAAAAAGCAAAACCTCTGCAACAGGGAATTTCACTACTCTTCTCACTCTTGGTCCTTCAGATAATTTATAGCCAAAAAAGTCTCCTCTTTTGTGTATTTTGAGGATCAAATGGGACAGATTCAATGTAACTTGAAAATGAAGCTGGGTGAGCTCTGTTGTCCTAACCAGCTGCATCTCTTGGACTCAGAGAAATGGGAACTAAACTCCCACAGAATTCCCCTTCCTTTCTCTTTTGCTTTAATCTCCTGCCCCTTTCATAGTAGAGACATTTATAGCTTCCCCATATATACTGCCAGCATGAAAGGACCCATTTTATCTTTTAAAAATTGATTTTAAAATGTGTAAAGTCACTTATGAGTTACCAGTGCTTTATTGGAACAATTATATGTGAAGTATTTATAGTGCCTCAGCAGCTAATGTAGGTAACCTGGAATCTACAACCAAAGTTATGAAAGTACAGAAGAGATTTCTAACGTGGTTCCCCTGAGAAATCAGGGGAGATGAGGATCCAATGTGCTGAAACTGGTCAGGTCACCAGTCAGTCCTGGCAGAAGGACTCTGGTGATGGTGCTCAGGGAAATTAAAACCCAGGGAAGACAGTTGGCCATGAGGGAAAGCAGGAGCAAGATGCCTTTTCTTGGTTTCTCAGTTATTTGCCTGTATATATTTGACGATTAATGAATGAAATAGCTCTTATTTTGCTGCCTCCTGTCCTTAAGTGCTTCATAAAAGTTAAAGGATCCACCACTGATGGTAGAAGGCTGCAGTGTGAGCCCACAGAGCCTCTGGAGATGCCCTTTCAGCTGAGGGCTGGGGGAGCTTTTCAAAGTCACGCAGAGAAAGTTCCCAGGGCTGAGCTCTGCCTCGCACAGACGACAGAGCCTGGACCCCAGGGCAATCCATGAAATAAATTCCCTTTTTGGGGGCAGAGCAAAAGTGGTGCTTTGTACCACAGAACAATTCTTTAGAGGGAAATACTGAGAGATGTTTGCTCCAGTGCCATGTGGATAAGCAAAGTGTCTCCTTGGGATAAGCATCACTGTGGGTTATTATTTGTTCCATAATTACAAAAGCTCTTCAGCAGCAGTAAGATGTTAGCACGAGGGATTTCAATTGTCCTTTAGATAGTAAAATTGCATAGGAAGCTGCTCCACATTAAGGTGATGAATGTTAATTTGCCTCGAAGAGGAAGAGCATTTCTGTGAGCACTTCAGGCATTTTCACCACAGACTGATTCCATCATTTTTTATTCAGTGTTTTGATGGCCCTTTGGAATCAATAATGCTGCAGCCTTACTGGCTGGAATGGCAGCTTTCATGTAAGTTAAAAACTTTGGAGTAAAACTGCCTACAAAGATACAATTAAGCTTTGAGGGCCTGAGTCAGTGGAATCAATGGAATTTCCATTGATAAATTGACTTTTGATAGGGCTCTTAATGCATCTTACATGATAATGGCACCTTTCTTCAGATAATTTGTGATAGAATTAGAAAAGCACTAGGGTAGTGAAAGGAAAAGCAAATTTAAACAAAAGTTAAAGGCTCTAAGAACTCTGACCAAAGATGAAAAAGATAAAGTAAATTCATGGCTAGATCAGAACACAAAAACTACACAAACTTCAAGAGAATGTTGGCCTCTAGTAGCTGAGGATCTGGACAATTTGGGATATTCCTCATCTAAAAATCCAAGAGTGTAGTGAACATTTTTTTTTTCAACCTAGGAGTCCTTCAGTTCTTCAGCTGAAGGACTTCTGCCCCTGTTTGCCAGGAAATAAGCAAAGCATCTTCCTGCTGGGAAGAAATTCTCCAGCTTTGGAGTCTTCCTTCGTTCCAATGTTCTTGATACTTGGTAGCTTAATCCATTAGCCTTCACACCTGGGATTGAAGTTACTGGTGCTCAGGTATTCTGAACAACGTTTCCCCTAAAATCAGAATTTTTGTTGCAATATTTGCCAAGAGTAAACCCCACCCCTAAATGAAAGAGCAGCAGAAAGCTGCTGCTGAGGCCAGGTCTTGCATTAAAGATGGAAGGCAACTGGTGAAAACCAGAGAAAAAAATCAACTTCTTTCAACTAAAGATGTTCTTAGGGCAAGATTCAGAACTACTGAACTTGTTTGGGACTGGAAATGCAGCTAAGCCCAGTGGCAGGTTTTTGTGGTGTACGATTCCCCTGCAGGCTGATTTCACTGGAGTTCCCAGCTCTTTCTTGACAGCTGTAGTTAAACTGATGAGCACAGGAGGCTTACACCTGGGGAATTATGGATTAGTCTTGTTTGTGAGGAAGCAAATATAAATTACTGTGTTTATGCTACTTTTAAAACGCTTTTAATGAGGAATCATTTGCTATTCAAAACTTCGATCTACAATAATGCCATAACCCCTCTGAGCTGATTCTCACGTGCCTTGTTCAACACCATTCTCCACCTGGGAGGTGAGGGCAAGCCAGTGGCTTTAAATTCCTGTGTCTGTTCTGATCCTGGACTCTTCCACCCAGCGGGGCAGGACGCCCCGCGTGACTGTGTGCTGTGTTCTCTTCTCTTTGTGTTTTAGATGGAACTGGTCTGACTCCCAGCAGGTCCCAGCAGCACCCCAAGCCTCATCCCCAGTAACACGGCCCAGGCTCAGCATGGCAGCAGGAGTAGCGGCGTGGTTGCCCTTCGCCAGGGCGGCTGCCATAGGATGGATGCCAGTGGCCAACTGTCCCATGCCACTGGCTCCAACAGAGAAGAACAAAAGGCAGGATGAGCTGATCATCCTCAATGTGAGTGGCAGGCGTTTCCAGACCTGGAGGACTACACTGGAGAGGTACCCGGACACTCTCCTGGGCAGCACGGAGAAGGAGTTCTTCTTCAACGAAGACACCAAGGAGTATTTCTTTGACCGGGACCCCGAGGTCTTCAGGTGCATCCTCAATTTTTATAGAACTGGCAAGCTGCACTACCCCAGGTACGAGTGCATCTCTGCTTACGACGAAGAGCTCGCCTTCTACGGGATCCTGCCCGAGATCATCGGGGACTGCTGCTACGAAGAGTACAAGGACAGGAAGCGGGAGAACGCGGAGCGGCTGATGGACGACAACGACTCGGAGAACAACCAGGAGGGCTCCATGCCCTCACTGAGCTTCCGGCAGACCATGTGGCGAGCCTTTGAGAACCCTCACACCAGCACCTTAGCCTTAGTCTTTTACTACGTCACCGGGTTCTTTATCGCCGTCTCTGTGATCACCAACGTGGTGGAAACGGTGCCCTGTGGCACCGTGCCAGGGAACAAGGAGCTGCCCTGCGGGGAACGCTACGCTGTGGCTTTCTTCTGCCTGGACACGGCGTGCGTGATGATCTTCACCGTCGAGTACCTGCTGAGGCTCTTCGCGGCGCCGAGCCGTTACCGCTTCATCCGCAGCGTGATGAGCATCATCGACGTGGTGGCCATCATGCCCTACTACATCGGCCTGGTGATGACCAACAACGAGGACGTCAGCGGAGCCTTTGTCACCCTAAGGGTTTTTAGGGTTTTCAGGATTTTCAAGTTCTCCCGCCATTCCCAAGGCCTGAGAATCTTGGGCTACACTTTGAAGAGCTGTGCCTCCGAGCTTGGCTTTCTCCTCTTTTCCCTCACTATGGCAATCATCATCTTTGCAACTGTGATGTTTTATGCGGAGAAAGGGTCCTCGGCAAGCAAATTCACCAGTATTCCTGCTTCCTTTTGGTACACTATTGTAACCATGACAACACTGGGGTGAGTATTACTTTTCCTTTTCCTGAGCAGCAGGCGAGTATGCACTGGGGGCTTGACTTCAGCTTCTCCTCAGCGTTTTCTTGGGTGCATGTTCGAGAAGGGGCTGGAAGTGTTGAGGGCTTGATTGTTCTTTGCCTTACAACTTCTGCAGTTTGTGTGCAGTTGTATAAAGCAGAAGAAGCACTTACACCCACTTGACAAATGCTCGGCACCACGGTGAAAGGAGTGCAGGAGGAGCGGGCGGGGGAATGGCAGGTTCTGATTCATTCCTGCGGGAGGGGAAAGCTGACCCGAGTGCAGGGGGCTGGGAGAGAGAGCTCTGCCCTCTCTGCCATTGGCTCCAGCCGCGCGTTTCACACAAAGCTGCTGATGTATCTGTTGTGTCTCCTTGCCATGTCAGTCGTTGTTTCTTCACTTGACTTGCCAGGATGTACAGAATTGCTGAATTCAAGTGGATGTTGTGGGTCACTGTACTGAAATACTCAGTGATGGCCAGGACATGATCTGGTTTTTACTTAACTGAGCAGGACAGGAGCTTCTTGTCTGTGTTTAACTCTGGGTTTGAAAACCGAGAGTGCTGTGGGGGTTGCAGTAGAATTTCAAACGTTCCCATGGACAGGCACAAAGATAATGAAATCAAAGCAAGGGGAATGTAGCCTGGAGGGCACTTTCCCCCCTTATATTTCATTTCTGTCTCACAGATGTTGTGACTGAGATTATAGATTTGCACTTCTGCTGCTCCAAACTAAAACCTCTGCTAGCAGAATGGCCAAACCCTCACCCTGACAAGGTTATGCAGAGAAAAGTGGGCATTGCAGGCTGCTGCTTGGGGCACGCACAAAGCCAGGATGGAGTAAATCTCTTCATCCCACACATCAGAACAGGATAGGAAGTTTAGAGTTTACTTTACTTAAGTTTACTTTGCAGAGTTTTCCCACTGGAGAGCTCACACAGTTTAATACTCAGATGTAGACAATTCTCCTTGTAACACAGTGACCACTTTTTCTCTAAACTGCTTTTGATTTTAAACACTTCTCTGTGCCCATTATACATGAACAGGCTCACAGTAGCACTTTTAAATTATTAAAATCATAATTCAGCTGTCAGAAAGGCGCCGAATCTGGGCATATGACAACTGAAAGTCTGAATTTCTTCATTAAGTGCAAATGTAGAACCTGTTTGTCATAGTCACCTAAAGACCTCTTATTCTTCCTTTTTAATAGCTAAGCAAAGTTTGCAAGTTTTTGGCAACAGCTGTTCCTTACCCAGGGAAAGGCAGCGCTTACTTAGAAATCAAAGCTGGGCTTGGCATCCCAGTACTGCCCCACACTGCAGCTCAACTTCCCATATTCTGACTGGTCCATACTGGTCAGTTCCCCCCTCCTGTCCCCAGCACTGCACCTGATCAGCTTCAGAGGGACACCTGCCTTGGGTGGCTCCTTCAGATGTGCCTGCACAAGGGGAGATGTGTGAAAATCCAGTTCTATTTCCAGATTCCTGTTCAATAATGGTCACACCTGTCCTTCCATGGACACAGCGTGCACCCATTCACACTTGTGCTGTTACATCTTTGTGACAGGAGACCTGGGGTCAAGGTGGGGTCCTGTGTGGGTTGGGAACAGCCCCAGGACATGCAGAATGTGCTGGGGAGCAGCTGAGGCTCTGCTCCCACCAGGGCAATGCTTGGTTTGGGTCCCTCTTCCTCCCTTTCTGGACCCAGGGACAAATTCAGTGCTCCCAAGGACTTCAGGGTGTTCTCAATTTGTTGTAACCACAGAAATCATAGAGGAACAAGTGCTGGAAATGAGTTGATGTGGATTTAAGGAATTAGACATTTAAACAGGGCTTCATAAGGGTTCATTGGGAAGGGACCTATAAATGCAGTCAAAGTCTCAAAACTGAGGCTTCTGGTATTGCTGATTTGGGACTTCCAGGTTGTTTCCACCTGTCTGACTCCTCCTGTGGGGTGGGGGTTACCCCTCCTGGAGGAGTTCAGCACCCAGGGCTAACCCTCCTGGCCCCCTTCATCTCCCCAAAAATCCTTCCAGCTCTGACAAACTGCCACTTTCAGACAATATTTCATACACGTCTCTCTTCAGAAGTAATTTCAATCTGTTTGGAAGGATCTCATTACTAATGAGAGTCCTGGCAATTCCTCCTGCACAGAAATGCAGCCAAGGTCTCCAATGTGCTCCCTAATCCATCAGCCTTCCCTCCTCAGTGCTGGCCCCTCCACTGCCTGCATTTCAGTGGCACTCAGAGCTTTTATTGAGATCTTAAACATTTCCTGCCTTTTGCCCTTAATAATTCAGCCAGCATTTAAAACAAGAAACTATAAAGCACAACAGTTTTTAACTCAAAACCATACATATATATATATATANCACCTACTAAGATTAGCTCCCTTTGTGTAAAACAAAAGTTTACTTAATACAACAAACAAACAAAGCCAACAGTAGGAGACCATTAACCCTCCCACTGCACTGTGCATCTGCTGCTCTCCCTGACTCCCAAGTGTCTTTGGGATACAATCACATTTCTGGATTGACCCATAAACAAAAGGCAATAAAAACACATTTCTTCTCGAAGGTGAAGCCCAGTATCAATAAATAACTGCTGGTTTGGGGGGGTTACCATGCAAATCAGTTTAGAGAAATTCAGGGTGACTTGCAGGCTCTTTAGGCAGTTATCAACCCAGGGAGACAGGTACAGCAGCTTTTCTGGAGTGGGAAACAAAGCAAAGGAATTGAATTATACTGACCCTGCATCTCCAATCCCTCTGCTGTGCTCATCAGCCCTGCTTTAACAGAGGCTGTTTTTAATTTAACACAATTTAAATTTTGCTCAGGAGGCTTTATAATGAAAGCATAATTCTTGGGTGCATCTTAAATCAATCTGAATTACTGAAACAACTATTCAAAATTAATTCAAAATCAGCTCTCCAATTCATGCAGAAACATTTTTCTCAAGAGGCCAGCAGCTCCCCATCTCCTCTCTTGTCCCTCCCGAAAGCCCCAGCGTGACGAGCTCTACCCTTGCCAGACCTTCCTGTGTCCTGCAGGAGGTTCTGAGCCCCACACCTCCAGCTCAGGAGTGCAAGTGCTGCCAAAAGCAGCAGAGGAGCAGCGCCAGGCCCAGCCCAGCATCCATGGGATGTCCTGGCTTTTAGCTAATTCACTCTGCAATCACTGGGTTTGCATCTCTATGGAAATGTGTTAATTAGGGTGCATTTGATTCCCTTGGTACCAGGGCATCGGCTTGCATGGAATCACAGGATGGTTGGGGTCGGATGGGACCTTAAAGCCCCCCTCATTGCAAGTCCCTGCCATGGGCAGGGACACTTCCCTCTAGCCCAGGTTGCTCCAAACCCCACCCAATATTCAGTTTTATTCACTTTTAGGGAGCAATATGGATGGGGAAGCCTCAGGTTCTGCTGCTGCCTTTCGTGCACAGCACAAACACGAAACCTCTGTCACCCCACTAAAGCCCACGCCAGCTTTGCCCAGAGAAAGTGTTTTTCTAAGCCTTTTACAGCTGTTTTCATTTCATCTGACAGCAGCAGTATGTTTCAGGCTCCTAGGCAGTGTCTATGACCTGCAGCAGAGACATCAAATTGCAGCTGTGAAAACCTGAGTGCCACCTCTTCCTGCAGCACTGCGGGCACAGAGCAGCTCCCAGGGCCCTGCTGGGCGCCACAGCCAGGCTGCCCACGCTGCCCAGGCAGGGGAAGAGAGCCCTGCCATGGTTTGGGTTGGAAGGAGCCTTAAATATCATCCATTCCCACCCCTGCCCTGGGCAGGGACACCTCCCACTGTGCCAGGCTGCCCCAAGCCACATCTAACTGGCCAGGGATCACTGCCAGGGATGCAGGGGCAGCCACAGCTTCTCTGGGCACTCTGTGCCAGGGCCTGCCCTCCCTCCCAGGGGAGGATTCCTTCCCAATATCCCATCTAACCCTGCCCTCCAGCAGTGGGAAGCCATTCCCTGGGTCCTGTCAGTCCCTGCCCATGTAAAATGTCCTGCTCCAGCTCTCTTGGAGCTCCTTTAGGCACCGGAAGGTGCTGAAAGGGGGAATATTCCTGGAGGGAATGGTCACCAAGACCTTTGGGCCATTTTTGTCAAGAAAGCAGCAGTTCCACAGCCCGAGGAGCAGAGGCTGGTGCTGGGTTTGGTTTGAAGGATGCACTGTGCAGTTTTCTCCTGCCTAGGAAGGCTGGGCTCCCACAGCCTCGGGGTGCTCCATGGAGGATCTCTCTGGCTGACTGCTGTCCTTGTAATTTGCAAGGCCGTAATGGCTTTGAGAGCCCTGTCCCTCTTTCAGGTTCAGCTGCCCTGCTCAATGAGTTCGAAAGACACAGCTCAGTGCTCTTGGACAACACAGGCCCATCTGTATAATTCATTCAAGGAACCAGGTTAAGGCTGGAAAGTCGATAAAACAGCCCTGCTGGCCTGGTTATGCCAACAGCCTGATCTGGAGCAGGAGCTGGAATTTCTTAGAGGGTTTATTAGCCGAGTGTGCAGAGAGCAGGGGTTTGGGGTTAGGATCTGTTTTGGTTTGTCTTGGCTCAGTTTTACCTCTGCCAAATGTGGATCAGAGAGAACTTGAGCAAACTGAGCAACTGCCCTGAAAGAACCCCAGTCTCTGCTTTGTTTATTTCTTGGGTTTCCTTATTTCCCTTGGTGTCCAGCCATGGGCAGAGCAGTGGGGGCCGTGGTGCCAAAGTGGTGCCAGCTGAGCCCTGGGCACGTTCCACGCTGCTGCCAGAACCACGGGAGCTGAGAGAGCCCCGCTCTCAATCTGCCCAGCAGAACCTCTCAGGCTGAGGGTAACCTTCATTCACCCTCCCTCACACAGACTCAGAGCAGTTTGCAAAGTAAGGGAAAGAATCAATCATCTCTGGAGCGCTGCCAATCCCAGCTCCTCGGGAAAGATTTTTGTTTGGGCCAGAAGTCACAGCAAGCGTGTTAGGACTCTGGGAGCTGCCACTGAACTGAATCAGGACAAAATTCCTGAATAGAAACAGCACTTTGCATATTTAACATCACCAGTGGGGAGATGGAGGAGATGTGGGGTGTTTCCTTTGTGAAGGAAGGTGCTGGAATTTCATCACTCTCACCATTTCCCACACAGTCAACAATCCCTTCTATCCACGGGCCCAAGAACTGCTTGAATTTAATACACAGAAAGTCCAATCAAACCAGGAATTGATGGAGCTACACAAAGAGGCCATTTCCTTGAGCTTTCATTCTCTTCACTCCAGCTTCATCTTACACAAAACGTGTATCAATTTCTTCTCCTAATGGATTTACAGATATTGTGTGCAAAATGCCTTTGTATCAGAAACTACAGATGGAACATTTTCCCTTCACTATCTTGATATAAATCTCAGGCACACATCTCATTTTTGAGCTATTTGTATTCACCAGAACCCCAGAAGTATTAAAATACCTTTATTCATTCTTAGAGCAAGTGGAATTCACTGGATTATTTTCTTTTCCTCTCTTAAAAAAAAATTATCCATCCTTATGTTTTTTGTGGCTTTGGATATTTGTAACAGTTGCACGTATGTGCAAACGCACCATTTTTAATGTGCAAGACAAAATAACTTGCCTTTAGGGTAACTCATTGTGTGAGAAGTGAATTATTTTGAATAAGGCTAAGAAATGCTGCTGACTAAAATTGTAACGTGACTGCTAAATTTACCAGTGGAAGCCTTGGCAGGGATGCATCTATAGCAACTGATTTACAGATTTTTTTCTGATCTCCTCTTTCTTTCCCCCCTCCCTTTTCTTTCTAACCTGCCACACAGTTAAGTGCCTGGGAAATACAGATTAAAGATAACATTGCATTTTCATTGGAGATGAAGGGAAGTGATTGGCGTGCTGTCTGGATCTGGGCTATTTTTAGTCTCATAAAACGATAATTTCATAACAGAGCTGACCCAGTAAAAGTAATCAGTTTACAGACATCAGCTGAAAATAAGGGACAGAGTAGCCACTGTCAGTGGGAGAGCAGGGAGAGGGGAAGAGAAGCTAAAGGCCCCGCAACAAATTAGCCAAAACTAACGACGTTCCTTAGGTGATTGCAGCCCGTGGGTGTGTACAGGGAGAGGAGCACCGGGAGCTGCTGAGTGCCCCGAGTCTCTGCAGCCCCTCTGGCAGGAGCTTCGTGCTGCCAACACCCGTCTTCATCCTCACAGGGACACCTGGGCAACCCAGCCTTGCCCAGCCCTGCTCCTTGGCACGGGTTCCCAACCTGAGATAAATCCCCACCTCACTGTAATGCCAGGAACAGAACAGGAGAGGATTTTACTGCAATTTCTTCAGGGATCTGTGCTTTTGGGAGCATGGAGTGACAGGACAAGGGGGAATGGCTTCAAAATGCAAGAGAGCAGGTTTAGATGGGATATTGGGAAGAAATCCCTCCCTGTGAGGGTGGTGAGGCCATGGCACAGGTTATCCCAGACAAGCTGTGGCTGCCCCTGGATCCCTGGCAGTGTCCCAGGCTAGGCTTGATGGGGCTTGGAGCAGCCTGGGACAGTGGGACCTGTCCCTGCCCATGGCAGAAGGATTAAAATCAGGATAATTTCAAAGTCTTTTCCACCCCAAACCAATCTGTGATTCTGCGTATGGGGATACCTGTGGCCAAACCCAGCTATTTCCAGGCTGTGTCCCAGGCAGTGTCATGTAATCACCTCATCAAGGAAAAGAAATAAATAAATAAATACCAAGAAGTGTAAGATAAAGAGAGGAGCTTCCACTGAGCATGACCCAGCACGGTTCCCTGGCAGCCACCCCACACCCAGCTGGGTACCCAGTGCCCGTTCACCCCTGGGCCACTGGTCTGGTTTGGTTTGGTTGGGTTTGATTTGGTCTGGTCTGGTCTGGTTTGGTTTGGTTTGGTTTGAGGGAAGGAATGACCCCTTTGTCCCGGGCAGAGGTCGTGGCTCTGGGCAGAGCCTGGGGCAGGTTGGGGCAGCGATTCCCGGGTGCACGGGCTGCTGCTGGCCCTGGCCCTGGCCAAAGCACAGCCACAGCAGCAGGACCAGCCCCGGGCAGCTGCCCAGCCTCGGGCCAGGGGCTGGCACAGATATCCCACCCTGAGCAGCCCTGCTCTGTAGGAGTTTAGAAGAAAAGAGCTGCCATTTGGTCATTTACCCACTGCCTCCCGCTCCCGCTGCTTCACCACCCACCACAGAATTTTTTTTTCTGTCAATCCCACCACATCCATCGCTAATTTGTTAATATTTTCCTCGAGTGAAGGCAGACTGATGAATGTTTTTCCTGCAGACCAGAAGACAGGCAGTGCTCAGCCAAGCTCTGCCTTCTCCTGGACAGACAATGCCTGCAGAAACAGATTGTGTCTATTTAACTATTTACCATTGCTACATTAGAACACACTCAAGGCCTGTAATTCACCTCTTAAAGTTACAAGTAAGTGTGGAAGAGTTATTTTAAAATCAATATCTAACAGAACGCCATTGTTCCAACATTCAAACCTGCTGGGAAATTACTGGGAGGCATGTGGCAAGTCAAATCACTGCCTGCCAGAGGAGGAAACAATTCATTACTCCTTCTAAAGGTGCAAGCCTTTACTGGCTTTTCATCCTGCTTTGCAGCTTCAGAAATGACGCTGGAGCATTTGGCTCTTTCTTTCCCTCACTCTTGCCCGATTTTGCTCTTCTGTTCTGCCTTTCCATTGTGGACTTTTCCTGCCTTCCCACGCTGGGCCGTGCGGGCTCTGGGGCTGCCGGGGCACTGTCCGTGCTGTGGCTCGCCACGCCGAGAGGCAGCTCTGGGGATGAATCCCTCTCACCTCTAAAAGCACCGGCGAGGAGCAGCAGCCCCCCGAGCAGGGCAGGCACTCAGAGCCATTTCCGAGCCGCCCTCCCCGCCGCGCTCCGGGAGCGCTGGGGCAGCATCGCCTGGGGAAGCTGCTGCTTCCATCTCGGGCTGCCATCTGCACCCAAAGTCAGCGTTAGCTTTTTGCCTTCGGGACTTCGCCAAATTTGGCTGACGTACATGGCCAGAGAGCCCTTGAGAAGGTTTGTTTGAGAGTCCCGTGGAATGAGGCTCCGGGCCCCTGAAAGCTGGGCTGGAACATGGCTGGAACAGGGAGGTCTCCGTGCATTTGTGCTGTGGAGCCTCCTCAGAAAAAGGTCAAATAATTCAAGTAAAAAGCCTTAAACGCACGGAGAGAGGCGGCTGCTGTTGCTGGACATGCCCCAGGCTGGGGTTTGCTGAATGCTCCTGGCAGGGACACCCTGGCACCCCCAGAGCTCTCCAGCCTGAGCAGCTCCCAGGAACCCAATCCCACATCCCCAGCACTGCGAGAGCCCGGAGCTCTGGGCTCTGCCAATTGTCCTCCACCTGCTCCTTGCTGCCTTCTTGGTGTCCCTGTGACTCCCCCCTGCCATCGAAAAGTCACAAACTGCTGCTGTTTTTCTCATCCTGCCTGTAGATACAGGGTTCCACATCAGATGTGAAAACAGCAGATGATAAAATCTTGAGTCATTTTCAGCCTTTAATATGCAAATGTGCAGCCTTGATAACAAGATTGCACCCCACCACCAGGCAGCCCTTTTTTTCCTTTTTTTTTACACTAAGGAAAACACTTCTTACTATTATCTAACCTTGCTTATTTTCTCATGTAGTTAGAATGGAATCACAGAATGGTTTGGGTTGGAAAAATCTCATCAATTCCCACCCCATGCCATGGAGAGGGACACCTTCCACTACCCCAGGTTTTTCAGAGCTCCATCCAACCTGGCCTTGGACACTTCCACGGATGGGGCCACAATCCCCATTTCCATCTCTGCATGCTCCACATGCACTTTTGGGGTGTAATTTGGAGACATGTGGACATTTTTCTCTTTATTTGTATGATCTGGAGCACAGGAGAGCCACCCTCCTCAAATATTAATTACAGTCACTGTGGGAAGGACAAAAATAGCATTTTATTTTTCAGTGGGAAAGGATTGTGCAAGCCAGCTCTGCTCACAACCTGGGCAGAAATCAGCTGCCTTCAAAGGGAAAGCTAAAGGGAGAGAAAGCTGCTCTGAGCTGTTTTCTCCTGAGCCCATCGACTTTGGGGTGCCAGTTTCCCCAGGGTGCTCTCAGTGCTGCTGGGCAGGACTGGCCTGCACTGAATCCTCCCCAGGAGTGTGCAGGGAGTGTCTGCTCCTCTGGCCCAGCTCCTGCTGCACCTGCCAGTGCAGGTACAAACCCATCCTTTCCCTGCCATTGAGCTCAACACTCATCCTCAATTCTGACCCTGTTTGATGTTTACATCATTTCTTGGGCTTTGCCATCAATATTAATGTGGGAAAAGCTCTGCTTCTTTCTTCCTCCTGTGAGGAAAGATGGGAACAGGCTCTGACACCTCCTTTACTCCACTGCAGCAGAGCCTTTTTCTAGTAATCAGTGTCTGAAATGAGTAGAAACAGCACCTAAATTTACCACGTTGTGCACGAATCAATGAAGCGTTATTGCCAACACACATTCTTCACTGTCACACATCTCAGTTGTGCTGCTGGTTCAGGAAACCAAAATTTAAAACCCTGTCTCCCACCTGGCTTTGCACCTGAGGTGTCCTTTTCACCAACCTCGCTCCCTTATCTCTGCATAATTAACCAAAATATGAAATTCCCAGCTTCTGCCATGCCAGTGTGTGCTTCAGAGCTTCCCCCAAGAGCCCAGGATTGTGTGCAGATGGGCAAGCACGGGCAGCTCGCAGGAGGAATCACAACTTTTACTTGGTGCCTCTTTCGTTTTCCTGCCTACTTGCATCTGCCCAAGCGTCTGCTCATCAATCCTGGGAGCATCCAGCACGGCACAGGATGAGTCCTACTGAGTCAGACACTCTGCTTCAGCTCATGAAATGAGCTGGCAAGGCATCCTAGCCTTGGCACACTCCATGCTGAAGATTTCAGCCCTCAGATATTTTTCTGCTAGAGAGGAATAGCAGGACAGATTAAATAATAGAAACAGTCATTCAGCAAAGCAGCTGTTGAATGAAAACATGGGAAATGGAGGAAATTAGGGAAAAGTCATCCCTCTAGCTAAGGGTCAGGACAAGCGGTAAGCTGGGCTGAAGGGATACAAGATTTTGGGCTGCAGAGGGCTGAGCAGGATGAACTCCACCACTAATGAGCTTAGTGAATAAGCTCATTACCTAATGAGCTCTATTGAACAAGCTTGAATTCCTGCCTGGGGAAAGCCCTGCCGTAGATCAAACATAGGTAAACAGCTCCATCAGTTTACACACACACACAGAGGCATCTGAAACTCAGCAGCAAACTCAGAGTGATTGGCAGAGCCTTTCCTGAAGGTGTGGGTGTCAGGAAGGATCAGGAAAGATCCTGCAAAGAGCAGAGGCTCCTTTCCAGTTCTGTCCCTCCAGCACAGACTGTGATCGGGATGAGGATGCTCTGACACCACTCAGCACCACACACAGCCCTGGTGACTTTCCTTCCCCACTTACATCAGACCCTTCCACCCCCTCCTAGGGCACTGCAGAGCTGGGCTGGGAAACCTCCAGAAGACCAAAACTGCATCCAAAAGTACTCCTGAAATGGTTCATCTCTGTGAATCTCCATCTAAAATCCCAGCCTTGCTTTGGTGCCTGGGGAGATGTGTCAGAGCAGATGCCAATTCCAAGGGTTTGGAAAAGGCCCAAAGGAAATCTCACATCCACACTCCCTCACGGACAATTTCTTGCCCAGAAAGGCAGGAGTCCTGGAGTGCCTGTAAGGAATGGCCCATCATCCCCACCCGCTGCTCCCTGCAGCTCTCAATTCTCATGGCTTGGAAGTGAAAAGGGAAAACGAGATTTCACAAAAGGAGAAGAGATCTACAGATGAAATCTTCATTTTGACTTCACATAGCAACATCGGCATCTCTTTTTACCATTTCTCCTTAGATTTTCAGCACATACTGAAATATTGTTCAAAGTATTCATTTTCTATAATTGTGCCACCCCGAAACCCTGGCACTGTCCATCATTTGTCTGGTACCATCAGAGCAGGGCTAAAAATTGCAGGAAGAAGAAAAGGGAAGGAAAACACATGAACTTTCCAGTAAAATGTAATGGCCAGTTTGGTGGGAGATAAAAATTTTGAGTAGAAAATTGGTGTTCAGGCTTTAAAAACAAATATCTTTAAAGCTCTGCACGCATGCCCTGAAGTGCACAGCACAGGGTAAACAAACACAGGCAGCTCATTGTATGTGTCAGGATATATTCACATGATTGCAGCAGGAAAATCTGGCACTAAATGTACTGTGAACTGAAAATGAATTTCAGCAGCTTTCGTGATTCATTTTTTGTCAGAAACAAAGGCTGTGGCTGGAGCTGCTCGTGTGCTGTGTCCAGGGCTTCCTGCAGCACCAACCCTGCACTCAGCAGAGGCTGTGTGTCCTTCCAGGGGGGTTCTGGCAGCTCGGACCCTCCCCTTGGAATGTCATCTGTGGGACTCATTTCCCCTGGTGCTGCCCAGTCTGGTCCCCAGGCACAGGGGAGTCACCCAGGACAGCCGTGGGTCACAGCAGAGAGTGCTGCTGGCAGGAAAAGTGTCCTGCAATGGGCCAGGGAGGGCTTGGGGACACCTGGTGCACTGTTCTTTGGGAAAGCCACCACGGCAGGAGGTGCCTCCTGGGGACAGGTCCTCTCAGAGCCCCCTCTCATCCCTCGTGTTTGCCAGGGCATCCCTGGGGCCCTGGGAGAGGTGTCCAGCCCCAGCTCCCTGGATCAGCTGCACTGCCACTGAGGCACTTGAGAAAGCTGCGGGATAGGATTTCTGTGCCATTAATAACTCCTTCCCTGGCAATATCAAAACAGAGTGGGCAGCCAGCACATCCACCACCTATAGCACTTGAGTGTACAGCAAATTAAATCCACCCATCAAATCACCACAGACAGAGAAAAAGGACATTTATCTGAACATCCCTGGGTGCTGAGGGCTCTGTTTGCAAGGTGAAATACTCAGGATGAAAACAACTGGTGGCTAAAAGCAAGTCAGACAAGGGTTTCACAGAACCACAGAGGATCCTGAGCTGGAAGGGACCCCTGAGCAACATCAAGTCCAACTCATGGCCCTGCGCCCATGGCAGGAGGGCTGGAATGAGAGCAGCTTTTAAGGCCCCTTCCAACCCAAAGAATTCCATGATTGTGTGAATTCCCAGCTCTCTGGAATGATCAGGTAACCATGCACAGGCAGCTGTCCCTCTTGTCCCACACCTGGGTTACAATTCTGCTGCCAGCCAGGGACTGTCCCCAGCACCCAGCTCAGAGTGGCCCAGAGAGAGAAGGGGACGTGGTCACTCCCCAGTGAGGGGGACAGGGACCAGCTCCAGTGCCTTCCTTCCAAACGTGTGTGCCATCTAAATAAAATATCAAAGAACTCCACCTCCTCTCACAGAGAAAAGGAGAGAATGGTGAAAAAAATCACAGAGCATTTTAGATGGCGGAATGAAAGACGTTCCACAGGTCTGAGTTCTGTTGGGAACATGATTTAGCAAAATGCAAACAGGAGCCGTTTCTCTCCCAGACGCTGATTTATTATTTAATACTAAAATACTATAAATAACAAATCTGCAGAATGATCCAGCCAAGGCAGGGCCCCACAGACCCCAGCAGGCTGTGCCAGGAGATTGTCAGGAGGCACAGCCAGCTCTGTCCCACACCTGCCCTGTGCTCCCGGCCATTTCTGTCACTGCTGCCCCTTCCTCTCACCCAACCTGGCCTGAGTTCTTGCTTTTAACAGATTACAGTTACACTTCTAGCCAGAAGGGAAGCCAGTTCATCTGTGCACCAGGCTGTGTTTTGAGTTCAAGTCAGACTCTGCCTGGCCCAGGCAGTTGGGCATCCCTCAGTATTTAACCAGTGATTTACTCAAGTGGAATAAATGCACTTTGTGACAAGTGCTGCCACACAGGATGGAAACTGCTAAATAACAGCAAAATCAGCTTGTTTAACTTACAATATAATGTAAAGCTTGGGCTTTTACTATATAATCCATTTTAAAGTACTCTTAGATATGTTGCTCTATGGTAAAATTGGATTTTTAGCAAAAATATAGCCCAAATGCTCAGCATAGCAAATTGTAATCACAGCAGTCAGTTTGCCATCTCAGATGAAATGCATCCTCTTGATTTTTTTTTTCCACTTGTCTTTTAAATGCAATTTTCTCTCCCACTCTGTTGAAGACCAGGATAAATCAATGAAATAAAAATAGTGGTGTAATATTATGTCCTATGGCAAAAGACTAATGTTGCCTCTAGTCAGGACCTGTAAAAGTGATAAACCAAAACCAGATTTCATGGAACTCTGCAGCTTTTTGAGTGTCATTTTCTCTGCTTGTCAGTGGAACAAGGCACTGAACCCCTCTGACACCACCCCCAGCTTTCAGTTGTTCCAGATCTCTTGTCCACAGAAGAAAACCCCTTTATCAAGAGCAGCCGCATCTACAGGTACAGAATAGTGACTTCAAGGCTTTTTACTTGCATTTGCATCCATTTCAGAAGAGTTTCTTGGTTTTCCTAAATAATCTGACCTTTCACAGCACAGAGCATGTGCCTGCCCTCAGCTGCCAGCCAGGCTGGGATCACGCACTTAAAAACAGGGATTAATAGCAATTATTAATAAGCAATCCTGAAGTCCCATGAACAGAGTGAGTGTATCCATAGCCCCACAGGGATTCACTTGGAGTAAATCAGATAGAGAGGGTATGAAAAGGCTTCTTGAGGATTATGTGTAAGATGTGAAAAGCAATCACACCCCCAGATATGGTAAAACATAACCATAAAATAAAGCACTGAAAGCCTGAATGATTTGGCATCGAAGCACAGGGATTTTTAAATGCTACCATTGAGATATGGTAGAAAATTACATCCCTCTTGCAAACAACTCTCCAGTACTCAGTGGTAGGAGAAAACCACAGACCTGAGGAAAGACACAGCAGAGGGACAGGTCTCCTCTGGCCAGCCCATCTTTTCCAAATTCCTTCCCTTTCTTCAAACTTGCACATAATTCAAACTTGCACATAATTCAAGAGGAGCTCACTCTGTGCTGTTGGAACAGAGGAAAGCACAGGACCTGTGTATATTTTCCTTGTCATTTGTTTCTGAAAAGTCTCACATATGGGGAATTCAGAACAAAATCACCATCGCTTCCTAGCACAGACAAAAAGTTGCTCCTGATGTGCTGTCACACTGCAAATTTGATCTGAGGGTGCTCAGCCCTCAGGAGGAGTTCAGCCCCTCTTGGAGGAACCTGTGCTGGGCCAGTCCTGCCCAGGCTGCTGTGAATGGAACTCTCTGGATCCTGCCCTGAGCAGGGACATGGAACACATCAAACCCCACTGGGAGCAGCAGGAAATGAAGCCTGATTTTTCCAGAGGTTTGGCTGATGAAGAGATTGCATTCAGCTGTCAGTGAAAGGCCTTTTCCTTCTCCCCACGTGTCCCCCCGTGGTCACAGATCACTCACGCAGCGTGGCAGGAGGGCTCTCTGAACAGGAGGGATATTGGCTTTTTGCCCACCGTGAGTAATGGGCTTTGTCAGGAGTGATCTATTTAAAAACCAAGCCCTGCCCAGGGTTGTCTTTCAGACAGACACAAATGATCTCAAGGCATCGCCACGGGGCTGGAGCTCCCAGCAAGGCCCTGGTCCCACACAGAGGTGACCAGGGCTGCCCTGGGCTCGTGGCCACCACCTGGATCCTCGTGGCCACCCCTGCTCATTCCCACTCTGGCATCAGCATTCCAGGGACACAGCGAGAGCACAGAGGTTAAGGAGAAATCGCTCATTTCCTTCCCCAAATGCTGTCACTACAGGGAGAGCATCTCTCCTGCTTAGTCCTCCCCTGTCCTGTCCTTAGCTCAGGAATGGGCCCAGCCCGGTGGGGAGGGCCAGGGGAGCACAGCTCAAAACCACTTCTCTTCTGTCCCACTTCGGTGTTTGTGTCAGTGCAAGCCCAGGGGGTCAATTCCTAAGCCTAAAAGACTCATTTTTAGGGAGTGAGGGAAGAAAAGACCTGCTACAGAAAAAGATCTTCCAAGAGCTGATTATTTCTGCTGCCTCTCCAGCTGCTTCTTTACATGATATGCATCCTCCCAAAAGGTCATTTTTTCCCTCCAAGCCACGCAGTGGTTTTGTGGTTGTGTTTGGGGACTGGTTTAGAGGAGAAGTGCCTGTGCTGAGCGTGGTGGGGGACCCGAGCTGCCTCCAGCAGCTGCCAAGGCTGTGCCCTGGGACAGTTCCAGCCACAGCTGCTGAGGGAGGCGACTGTGGGGACGTGAGATGATTTCAGAGACTGATGTCCCCCCCTATTGACACGTGGGATGGGGAAACGAGATTTACTTTGGCATCTCATTCACTTCTCAATCCATCTCTCTAGTGCTTTTCTCCCCTCCAGGCTGTACATAGGAAGGTCAATCAGTTTAATTACAGATGTGAGACACATCAGCACCATTTGCAACCCAAAGTGTGCTCCTGCAGCTGGAACTCTTGCACATTCCCACTCCCTTTTGCACCAGATATAAGAGCAACAGGTTCCTTTGCCATCATGAAACCTCTCCACGTAGCACTGGACTGATAACAAAAGGAATAAATAACTCAAGAGAAGTGAATTTTAATGACATTTCTGTACCAAGTCTGTCAGAGTACGCTACAACCATTTATTCAAGCTCACTGCCTCCCTAGATAAACACTGACATCTCTATTTTGCAAGTGTAAAATCCAAGTCGGAGAAAGACTGAACTTCTCCTGCATAACCCACACAATAAAGAATCCCCTGCTGCTGCCTTGGGGCAGCAGCACACTCCTCAGTGGAGAAGGGGAACCTGTGCAGTCCCTCAGCCCAGCACCTCCACCAGAACCACGGCCTGAGGAAGCTTTGATCAAAGCATCCCCTGTTTCTATAAAGACCTTGATGTCCACAGAAGGTGACCAGAACAGGTCACCTCCTGCAGACAGGCAGGGAGTGGCACTGAGATTTTCTGATGTGTGTTCAGAGAGCCAGTCTGGCACCTTTCCACCTGCAATTTTCTTGCTCATCTCTGGAACATCTGTAAATTCTGCTGCTCAGGTGGGTCATTTTGACACCGCTCATTTCAGTTCTGCTCTCCCACATTCATGACCCTTTGAAGAGCAGAGGCACAAATCCATTGAGGAGCTATTTATTAAGGTCCACTGAGACTGGTGTGCAGTTTCTATCCCTTTAGAGAAACCCACAAAATTCTACAGGGGTCAAAACAAACACGAGTACACAAACAGCAGCTGCCTCAGCCTTCCAAAAGGGTTTTTGTAGCATTCCAGAAACTCGCACTGCAGTCTAAACTTCACTTCGAAATAAAGGACACTTTGTGATTTTTAATTGCCTCCTAACCTTTCATTAATTGGGCTTTATGCAGTGAGCAACATCACAATAATAGGTCTGCAACCTATTGTCTGTGCAGAATGCATATAGGCCACAATGAGGGGAGAGCACCTGAGCGTGCCAAGCCCCAGCCACAGCGGGAGCTCACGGTCTCACCCTCCACAACAGAGACTTCCTAATTATCCAGTGGCCTTTGTTTCACTGGAATGATTTTCAGAACAAGTAACATCTGAAAAGCACTCCCGACACACCACGGATTTTGGCATTTGCTCATCGCAGAGGCACAGAACAGCTCTACAAAGTGATGTCTTTCGGCACCTCTGAAAAGTCACATTTGAAATTTATTTCCATAATAATGAGTCTAGTGAACAATTTTGTCAGAAAGATTTATTTGCATACCTCACATTTATGTTTTCACGTAGTTTCTGAACTTCCCATAAACAATGGGCTCTGGTGATAAAAGCAATAATGCCAAGGGCAGGGATTTGTGGATTTGTTTCTGGCCTCGGCTCCCGAGGGGCCGATCCTGCAGGAGCTCAGCACGGCCCCAGCAGGTCTGGGGCTCACCTGTCTGAGCTCCAGGAGCCTTTGAACACTGCTCCTGGGGATGCGCAGGCTGGGATTTTGGAGGGTCTGTGCAGGGACAGGAGTGGGACTTTGATGATCCTTGTGGGTCCCTTCAGCTCAGGATATTCTGTGACTCTGATCCCATGAACCCCAGCTATAGGAACACAATTCCTCTTCTTTCCCAGCCATCTCATCCTGCCTTTCCTGTGCCTCCCTGGAGCAGCTGCCAGAGCCCCTTGGGACCGGGATCTCCTTGGGACCAGGATCCCCTCAGGACTGGGATCCCCTCAGGGTCAGGATCCCCCAGCCCCTGCCAGCCCCTCCAGTCCCTGCTCTGCCCAGGGACTGCAGGAAAACCCGGTCCCTGAGTACGTCCTGTGCCCAGCAGCGGGTTCAGCTGCCACATTTAGGGGTGAAGGTCCCCAGAGGGGCTCGGGCAGTGCCAGGCTCTGGCTCCCAGAGCAGCCAGCAGCACCTGAGGCCTCTCCCTGCTCTCCCCGCTGTGCCTGGCTGGAAACATTTCCCAGCAGAAACCTGGTGTCTCTTGGGGCTCACAGTGCCATTTGTTCTAATTCCTGTTGACATTTCATTTCACACACTATTAAATGACCCCCTTCAGAAGGATGAAACAAAAATTTGCTTTAGAAGAGGGAAAAAATAATGTGTGCTTTAGGACAAAACAAGCTCCTGATTTATTTCCGTGATCAAGTTAACACATCTGGTGCAAAGCAGCCAGCCAGCCCTACCCAGTGCTGCTGTGTTGGCCATAATTCTGTATTTGGGGACTGGCAGCAAAGTCTCTAATGTCACAGCACGTGCTCTCCTGTGATTATTGCCATTCTCACACCATCAAACTCTTCCTACCCAAAGGAATACCTCACTTTGTTTGTGAGCAGAGTTGAGAAGCTCTCTGGAAACAGCCGGGTTGGGACCTGCAGTTACACGGTACTGGATAATGGAAGGAGAGTGGAAGGGAACTCGAATGAATAATTTGTTTTTTGTGTGACCAGTTTGGCAGTGACATTCTATCAGTCACTCCTGTGCGGGTCTGGGGGGTGGGCACCTCTCCTGACACCTTTTATACCTTTCTTTGAGTGCTATAAAATGACCTCAGGGGATGGAACAAGGCTGTGAATCTCTTCATGGGGCACGGAGGGAGAGCTGGCCGGGGGCTGGCAGTGTGGGGACATGAGGGGACAATGGCTCTGAGGCCACCACAGTCACAGCACCCCAGGAACTGATGAGAGCAGAGCTGGAAAACAGGGGGAAAGGCTTCTGTAAAAACACAGCTTCCTCTGGCTTTCCATGGGCTTCAGCTCCCAACGTGCTGCATTTATCTTTTATGGTGATTAAAGCTCAGCAAAGTCATTAATACTGACACTTCCCTCGCTAGATCACATTCAGAAATAGACTTTTTCACTTGTTTAAAGAAAATAACCCCATTTTCCCCTCCCACACCAGCTTTCCTAGGGGAAATGCAATACTGAAAGAGTTGTGAAGGAGTCCATTTGTCTATGGCCAATCAACAATCTAATGAGTGCTGGAAAAATACAATTTATGGGGATAAACAAAGACCATTCTTGGCAGAAATCCCACAAGCTCATGAAGGGATGCACTGAAGCAGCTGGCAGGGGATGTCCCACAGCATTGGCCCAGGGGCTGCAAATGTGGGGATGGAGGGGGTGGTGCTGTCCCCAGCCACACCTGGGCAGAGGGACAAAAGGACACAGGGACTGGCCAAGCTGGACTGCCACTCCTCCAGCTGCCAAAAACCCCGAAAAATTAACCCTGGGAAAAATTCTTTTGAAAAAGGAAGAATTTTGAGGATGATGTGAACTTCGACTTTCTCAATTTTTAAACTAGGATTATGTCATATAATATCCTTAAAGATATCCCCCAAGGCCAGTCACTGTTACAGTGAATAATATCTAATCACCCATTTCTTCCCATATAATATACTACTGCCTTCTAAATTTGCCAATCTAATTAGCCCTTTCCCCTAACACTCAGGATGATTAAATCTGTATTAAAACTTTCTGTGCAGCACAAGAGCAGACACACCTGAGCATTTTCTAAATTTAGCAGAGGACAATATTTAATGGGTTTTTTTAATGGATGCTGAGATTGCTGCTTAAATGAATTCTGATTCAAATTTCTTCAGCCTTCTTATTTTTTTCCTCAACTCCCTCAAATTGTGTATCAAGCAGATTAAAAAGAAGAATGGAGAAACCTACCTGGAACCATCTATCAAAGATCTTTCAGAACTGAATTAACAATGAGCACTTTATGCAAAAAGAGGAGGAAAAAACTCTGTTCCTTTATACTTCAGCTTCATCATTTTCTGAGCTGTGTCAGACCAGAGACATTTGGACTCACCTCAGGTTCCATGTGTTTTAAACAGGGACAACTTAGGGGCTGGAAACAATTCCTGAGAATTTTGATTACTGGCAAATAACTTTATGTGAATTTTAGGAAGATTTGCAATATTTGGGGCTGTCAGAAGGCTGTGTGTGTGTTGTGGACCTGGTCCCCAGGAGATGCTGCAGCTTTCCCTAAAGCCCCAGGCTCGGCAGGTGAACTCAGGGATCACCTGAGGGCTGCAGGAGCACAGGGCAAGAGGAGCTCAGAGAATGCTCCCCAAGAGCTCAGGGCTGGCTCCTGAGCTTAGCAGGGAGTTTTAATTGTCCAGGCAAAGCAGGAAGGGTGGGAGACCTGACAACGCCAGTTCCAAGGAAAACAATCTGTAATGGGATTTCTTCCAAATCCTTTCACTGTCACTCCTCAGGCACAGGGCTGGGAAAGCATCCTGTGCTGCCTTCAGAGAATTCCACAAAAGCCTTTCTGTGCCTCTAATGGGAATTTCTCGTGTTGTCAGTGCAGGAATTTATCTGAATCGAGTTGTGAGGGTTTGAAGTCGGTTCTTGGCCCATTTAACTCCAGAGCCCCTCTTTCCCTGGAGTCCCATGGCAGAAGGATGAGCAGATAACCAGTGCATCTCCATCAGGACAAAGCATTCCCAGCAGGAGACAACGAGGTCGTTTCTTCCCAGGATTTGAATGACTTCCATTACCCGGTGCCATTCAGGGGAGGGTGAGGTTTGGGATTACTTTGGAGCAATCAATTGTGCCTGATTGGTTTTATTCAATAAAAAGAGATGGGAGAATCTATTTTTGTTCCCTTCAGGCAATACAAGCTCACAGGCTTGTAAAATCTCCGAGCCCCCTTCAGGGCTGGCACTCCAACAAAGCCAAGGCACGAGCTGGAGAAAGGAGAAGCCAATACTGGGAGTATTTTGGCTGCTTTCTCCTGGGAGAGGAGTTTGTCCTCACTGAATTCCAGGGCTGTGCAGGGAGGTCAGGGCTGACACCTCCCTGTGCAGGTGGGGAAATGGAGGCAGGCAGAGGGAGGGGCTCTGGCAGGGGGAATGGTTTCAAAGGCAAAGGTGCTCCAGGCCAGGCTGGGTGGGGCTGGAGCAGCCTGGGACAGAGGGAGATGTCCCTGCCCAGGGCAGGGGTGGCACTGGAGGGGCTTTGAGGTCCCTCCCAGCCCATGCCCTGCCCTGGCTGTGCCAGGCTGGCTCTGGCTCCCAGGCAGGAGCAGCAGCAGAGCAGGAAGGTGCCACAAACGCAGCCCTGGCCCAAGGACAGATCCATTCCCAAAGCAGAGTCACTCTGCAAAACCCAGCCAGGCTCAGCTTTGACCTCCAGATAAATGAAGTTGTCAGGACTAATTAAAATGCACTTCTTCTTTCTCTTCTCTCTGCTGGTCAATAAGATAAATACAGGCCAGAGGAACACCAAGAACAAGCTCTGCACACTGGACTCTCAAAGATGCTTTACAGCATTAGACAGCAAACACAAAAGTTCAGCTGATGTTTTTTAATTTCTGGGTAAATGTGTGTCCCTCCTAAGTCTCTCCTAAGAAAATATTATTTCCACCTCTGATCAAAATCCTAACAACCTAAACCAGAACACCCAGGTAATGCTTTCAGGTGTGTTTCCTCTTCAGCCCTAAAATCTCCTTTGGGGAGGGAGGAGAATTGTTCCTGTGGAGTGAAAGGTGGGATGTTGGGAGCTGTGGCTGCTCTGCTCATGAGAACAAGGTGCCAGCGCTCTCTGGGCTGGGTCCACCAGCCCCTTCAGCACATCTTCCCCTCGGGTGGGTTTAAACCCTGCTGCCCCCGTGGCTGGGGGACAGAGGGGCTTCAGCAGCAGCTGCGCCCAGCTCTGGCTGCAGCCCAGCCCTGCCCTGCCACTGCCCAGGCAGCAGCACAGCCTCCCCAGGAGCCAGGCAGAGGCAGCTGCTCACAGTAATATCCTGCCCTCCCCCGAGGAAATCAAAGTGCTCTTCCTGGAGCCCATTTCTGCCATGGAGCATGAGAGATGCTGCATTATCAGTGAAGTAAAAGGTATTGCGAAACATGGCTGTGCTTCTGCAGCTCCTGCCCAAGCTCTCTCAGCTCTCTCTTAGCTCAGGGTAACCTCCCAGGCTGCTCCTACGTTTGCTTTGCAAAGAAAAGGAGAACATAAAAAATATAATGAAAAAGGCCCTTTCTCCCCTTTACTTAAGTATCACCTGAAGGTTTAAATGTAATAATTAAAAATCCCTCTATGCTTCTGCATGAATTTCTAAATATAGTCATTAAAAATAAAATAAACCCTTAGCATGATCTGCCTTACATAACTTCCTCCACAATTTAAAAATAACTCGTACAACTTTCTAGTACTCAGTGTGCACCACAGCAATTAGGGAGAGGCAGGTAACACCGAGCTCCAGAGAACCTTGCAGGAGGATCCCACAGGGAAGGGGTGGGGCAGCTTGGAGAGACCCCAGACCCCAGCCCAGGACTCCCCCCTGGCCCCAGGAGCTGGGGCTGCTCCTGCCCCCTCCACCTGCCAGGGCTCTGGGGCTGCAGCTGCACATCTGGAGTGTGGGACCCCCTCCCTGCCTGCTCTGGCAGCCTGGCAGGAGCTGCTTCTGCCCAGGGCTGAGAGCAGCAGAGCTCTGCACCCCAGCCTGGCTCCTGCCCGACTCAGCTGCCAAGAAACCCCAAACCTGGTGTCACCCTGCTCCAACAGCTGCTAAAGTCCGGGGAAAAGCTCATTAAAAGCCCCAAGGCTGTAAATACCAAAGAGAGCTCTCTCTCTGTTTGTGCTGGAATCACACAACACATTAATAGTGCTGCTCCCTAAAACATCCCTGCCTCAACTCATCCAAATCCTCTGCTCTGAACCAAGGGCAGGACAGAGTCTGAAGGTTCTTCTGCTCCAGATAAAGTTCCTGAGAAATTCTCAGGAGCAGCCAAAAAGCTGGAAGCCACTAAGAATCGCAGAGTGGAAAGGAATGACCATGTGAGAATGATAAATGAGTGGGAAAATAAGGAGAGTGAGGATATAGATCAACACAGGTCCATAAATCACGGCTCACATGATGAATTTGTTATGCCAGCTCTGCCTGTTGAACTGTTAAAGCAATGCTAAAATATGATTGAGGCACATGTGAGAAACTCTAGGCAAGTCTCCCAGGCCTTCATCCCTGTAAATTATTACAGCTGTACTCACCTAAGTTTACATTAAATTAGGATCCAGCCAGTTTTAGCTACAGAGAGAATTATTACTGAGCATACGTCAGGCAGAGCATCAGCAGGGACTCAGGCACGCAGTCATTCTCCATTTCCCAGCTCTATCCCATCTCAAGTTTATCCACCACCTCAAGATTTCTCCTCCTATACACACACACCCCTGCCCTGGGCCTGCAGGAGACATCCAGGTGACCCCCAGCTGGTGCTGAGTGGAGCAGGGAGCAGCCCCAGAGCCTGGCAGGACACAGAGAGGGGACAGGTGGGGACCCTGGGATACCCCAGAGGTGGGACAGCCTCCCTGGGCAGCCCCCAGCCCTGGCCCAGGGCTGCTGTGGGTGCTGTCCCCAGGCCAGTTTGCTGTGTCACTGCAGGGCTTTTTATAGAGCCACGGAGGTATCCAGGGAATGGGGGATGTGGACTAGCATTTGTCCATGAATAAAACATGGATATTTTCCTGGCTGGAGAGCTAAGAGCTGCTTTGGATTTAATGTTTCACTCTCTGATCAGACTCAGCTGCTGAGGCAGTTACCTGTGCTTCAGACACAAAGTGGGATTTGAGACTTGGACTGAGGGGAAACCTCACAGGAAACAAACACATTTGTCAGGTAGCATCGGGCCTGGCAGCCACTGCATTCCTGCAGATTTAAATTGGAGATTAGGAAGGAATTCCTGGCTGGGAGGGTGGGCAGGCCCTAGCACAGAGCAGCTGTGGCTGCCCCTGGATCCCTGGCAGTGCCCACGGCCAGGTTGGACACTGGGGCTTGGGGCACCCTGGGACAGTGGGAGCTGTCCCTGCCCAGGACAGGGGATGGGATGAGCTCTAAGGTCCCACCAACCCCAAACCAGTCTGGGATTCTGTAGAGTTAAGGACATTAAAGCAATAATTTACCAAGGACCTCGTGCACCACGGGCAGGCAGAGAGAACCAGCAGGGGATTCACCAGCCTGGGCACAGCATCTCCTTTTGCTGCTCAATACAAACACTCATCCTGTTACCTGCAAAGTTCCACGTCTGACCCAGTCTCTCTCCCCTGTTAAAAAACAATGCTAAGTTTCCCACAGTGACAGCTGAGACATGGAGTGGCAAAAGGAAGGTCAATGTGGTGGCTTTATTCTCCATACAGCTTGGAAGTAGGTCAGGAAATATAGGACTTGGCATCACTCTCAAAGTAATCATAACTGGAATTAAATTTAGATTTCAATAATGAAGGCTCTTGAAAAAGTCAAAACTCCAGGCCCATTTTTGTGACACACACCCCCCCCCCCCCTTTCCCCCTCCCACTGC